>ML341934.1:0-49857 GCA_005239505.1 Nicotiana paniculata
TACATCAAGAACGTAGTTGAACAAATAGAGTTTAATCAACCAATCAAAGCTATATTAATATCATAATATGTTCATCCCCCAATGGGTTCAAACAAAACCCTAGATTAAGGAAGTTAGCTACTCATGCTCATAATAATCAAATCTAAAATAACTTGCATAATTAAACTACAAAGTAATGAATAAAAGCTGTAAAAATCAATGATTTGCTTCTCTGAGTAATATTCCACAGGCGTCTCTTGTCTCTAATGGCATATCCCTCTTCAAGTTGTGTTTTTGGTCTATTTCTATGTTTAGGACAAACCCTAAACGTGTAGGAGACTTCTATTCAAACCGGGAAACACTTAAAATCTTCAAAACTCGGATTGGACCGAACTAAGGACCAGGCGTTACAGGTCAAACGCCTGGCTAACGCCTGGCCAGGCCTGGCGTTAGGGCCCAAACGCCTGGCTAACGCCTGGCCAGGCCTGTTGTTAGGAGTCAAATGCCTGGCTAACGCCTGGCTAGGCCAGGCTTTACAGCCCAAACGCCCAGCTATAGCCCGGTTCACTCCTTTTCGACTCTTGAGCGTATTTTCGACGTTTATGCATCCATTTAACTCGGCTTCCATATCCAATTCACCTACACATGAAATAGACTCCATTGGGCACATAAGAAGTGTATTTTTATCATTAACGCACATAAAATGTAAGGCACATAATGCGTTAAACCATGAATTCTAGCCACACATCAACACCCCACACTTAAACATTTGCTCGTCCTCGAGCAACCAACCTACACTTATGAACACAACTTATTAAGCAAGTCCCTTAACACGTGATACCAAGAATTTTTAAAACAGTTTAAGCACAGAGGTGTGAAATCCTAGCCTCAATAATCGACTCACATATACCATGCTTTATTCACAATTCACTCACTACTCTAACATAGAGGTTAACAACATTACCTTTCCCTCATGAATCATGTGCCTTCACCAATTCAAAGAGCTAGGTCCACACATAATGAAATTTACGAACACTTAGGAACTCAAGATACAAAGAGTCCACTCACGCTCAGAAATAATATTCATATGTCACAAAAGATGCACCATAGGCTTTCCCATAGTGTACTGCTTTACTAATCGAGCTCATTCAGTCTAGGATCAAGTAAGATTTTATTTGGTTGTAATGTATGCTGCGGGACGGGTAGGATATATTTAGATATAAGAGTGACTACACCTCCCCAAGCACTTTAATACATATACTTTAGCTTTCATCCTCAAACTTATATTAAGCCAAACTCCACCTTCACATCAATGTTATTACCCCATACTTCTTTAAGCACAATTACATCAAGAGTCACCACATATATTTTTTTTTTCACAACAATACAACTATTTATTTTCTATATTTTTTTTTCTTTTTGTCTTTTTTTTAAGTGACTCTTACTTTTCAAAACAGTGCACCTTTCTCCTTATTTCAATTATTCCCCTCAATAAACAAACCTACCACCCCACACTTTAACTTTTCCATATTTCATCATTTCCAGTGCTTACGAGAGTTGACAAGGTTCAAATATAAGATTGATTCGAATAAAGGGGTATGGCTTGTAATGTGGTTGCCAAAGAAACAGGATTATAGGCTCAACGGGGTTAACTACGATACATAACAATTAGGCGGGTAAAATATACATAGTTTTCTCAACAAAGAAATGCCTATATCACTTCCAAGACTGAACAAAACTACTATTTCGCTTTGCACACACACGGGGCAAGTTCTAGACATCAAATGCAATGCACAGAATAACATACAAACCTCACACACACTTGGCACATAACTCACTCAGGATTGGATCTATCACGACACTCCAGTCAAAGCAGTTAAGCAAATTTAAGAATCCACGATTTAAGGTATTTATCCTGGATAAAAAAATTGAGCCTAAGCGTCACAACCAAAGTACTGACTATTCTCAAGGCATCACAAAGTTCCGAGATATTGTTTCAATTAATCCCTCAACCATGTGGTTGCTACTCTTAAAAATTAAAAACTACCTACACCCGGTTCAATTAAAAACCCTTGGAAAAGAACCGCGGTCCAAAGAAAAACGAAGGGGGAATTACTACACTACATAAAAAAAATCTTTTTGGTATTTTCTCTAGACTTAGTTCCCTCAAGAGAACTGTCTAGGAGATCCATCGTCGGGAAGAGTCCACATATTTCTAACAAGAAGAAATTTTTTTCTGTTTTGTTCTACCTAAAATAAAAAGACTACAGAAAAAGCTACAAAACTTAAAAGAAAACTAACTTACTAACATGAACAACTAAAACTACTAACACACTAAACACAACAACTCACAACATATATCTACAACACCCCACACTTAAATCATGCAATGTCCTCAGTGCATCACATATAGAAAAAAAAAAAGTAAGGTGCAAGAAACTCCCTGATCACGTTGCATCTACATCCTTTCCATTAGTTTTGCTCCATGCTCCTTCGAACAAATGCTTGAATCACTATATGCCTCCACTTTGAACTTATGAATTGAACCCCAAGTTTTGATTCTACTCTATGATCATGCTCCTGGGGTGGTGGAACGAATCTGCCTAGCCCAATAAAACAATGTAGTAATCTGTGCATTTTTGCCTTTCTATGAGATGTGTACTCCCGACTTTCTGGCAAGAAGAATTCCAGAATGTAGGCATCTTGTTCTTTATTCCTTGTCTCCTCAGGTGGTTCGGATGAATCTATTTTCATATCACCATCCAAACACAATGTGAAAAAATGGCCGGAGTGTGTACCAACATCCTCAACACTAATGACACTAGATTCAACAAAATATGTATCATCAATGTCCTTGATTAACTCTAGTATCTTTTCTACCACATCGACATCCTCTGATTTCAGTTCCAACCTGGGTGGTTCTTCAACAGATGACCTGGCCGGCGGGTTCTCTCTTTTCTCTAAGTGTAATGACTCAAACTCGAGAGCCCTTGGCCACACCCCTTTTCCTTCAAGTTCTAACACCCAGTCTGCCAGTTCTTCACCGTTCATATCATCTAGATTCTTCAAACATTCAGTCAAAGGGTCCCCCACAGTCAGGGACGCATCATCTTTTTCCGGGATCACGTTCACAGCATCAATAAGAGAGCAGTTGGCAAACTCACTTGGTCGCCTCATAGACTTCTGCACGTTGAACGTGATTTCTTCATCATTGAGCCTCATCTTAAGTTCACCAGTCTCACAATCGATAAGGGCTCTGCCTGTGGCCAAGAATGGCCTTCCCAAGATTATGGGAATTTCCTCATCCACTTTACAATCTAGTATCACAAAATCAGCAGGGAACACAAACTTCCCCACTTGCACCAATACATCGTCCAGAATGCCTGACGGTCTCTTTACCGTCTTGTCAGCTAGCTGCAATAACATTGAAGTTGGTCTGGCTCTACCAATCCCCAGTCTTTTATATATGGCCAGCGGCATCAGATTGATGCTGGCCCCCAAGTCACATAGAGCTTTGGCAAAAGCTAAGTTGCCAATGGTACAAGGAATTGTAAAACTCCCTGGTTCAGAAAACTTTTCAGCAATATGACGCATCACCACTGCACTACAAGTCTGAGTAAGGGTGACAGTAGCCAGATCTTGGAAGTCAAATTTTCTGNCTTTTTCCCAGTGATTTGAGCCTTTTCTTTCTCAGCCACCACCTCAACTACCGGCTCCTGGGCTATCTCCACTTCTTTTTCAGTCTCACTCTATACACTGGGTTCTCCTTTAGTAGGTTGCACTGTTACCTTGGTCGAGTTTGTTGAACCATCAAGTTCAATCGTCATGGGTACTAGTGTCTCTGCCTACATGCTTTCATGAGCTCTCTCCAGTTCAAAGTCTAAATCCCTGCCATTGCGGAGAGTCACTGCCATCAGCTGCCTTGGGCCCTGGTCCGTAGGATTTACCTGAGTAGCTGCAGGTAAAGTCCCACGAGGACGATTGTTCACTGCCATAGATATCTGGCCCAACTATACTTCAATATTTTTAATATCTGCATCATGTACATCTATTCTCTCACTGATTTTGGCATTTTGCCCAATAACCTGCTGCATCATAGCTTCTAACCTGGAGAACCCATCTTCTTGCCTTCCCCCTGTTGATGTTGAGCATGGTAGTATGCTTGTTGTTGATTCTGATGGTTATAACCTTGTGGCCTCTGATATGGTGCTGCATTACCTTGTGGGCTCATGACACCCATATTTCCACTGTTCTGTTGTTGGTGAGGTGGTCTATACGGTTGAACTTGCTGACCCCAGTTCTGCCCCCCTTGTCTTTGGCGTTCATAATTTGATACATAATTCATGTTTTCTGGATAAGGAGGGTGATCACTTTCTGCATTCCACTGGTTACCAAATGGTTGACTAATGCAAGATGTGTATAAGCCCTCATTGGTTATATCTACGATGTGTACCTGCTGTTTTTGCCCTGATTCCTCCACCTTCTTACTTAGTATGCTCATCTGTGTTATCAAGGTGGCCACGTTCTCTGCAATAGTATTGGATGAATCGAATGGCACTGAGTGAACTACATGAGTAATGGGTGCATTCCTGGTTGTCCATCCTGAATTCTGCGCCATTTTATCAAGCAAGATCTGACTTTCTCTCCATGTTTTGCTCAAGAATGATCCACCAGCTGAAGCATCAACATTTGCCTTTACAGTATCAACCAGACCCATATAAAAATGCTGCCCCAACATCTGCTCCGAAATACCATGATGTGGACAGATAACCAGCATTTCCTTAAATCGTTCCCATGCCTCATGTAATGTTTCAACTGGTTTCTGTCTGAAGCTCAAGATTTCATCAATTTATTGTGCAGTCTTGTTGGGTGGATGAAACTTGTTCACGAACTGCTTAACTAACTCCACACATGTGGTAATGGAATTGATGGGGAGTGAGTTTAGCCAAGTCTGGGCAGCTCCAGTCACTGAGAATGTAAACAACCATAGTTTTATTGCCTCCTGAGTGACGTTTGGCTGCCTTTGTGTTTTGCAAATTGACAGGAAGTTCTTCAAATGCTGCTGGGGGTCTTCGATGTATGACCCTGAGAATAGTCCCTTGTTCTGCAGCAAGTGCAGCATATTATTTGTAATCTGGAAGGACTCGACCTGTATTTGAGGGACTAGTATCGCAGTGGCCAAATTCTCTACCGTGGGTTGTGCCCAGTCATATAAAGGAGCTTCTGCCCCTATCTGCGCAACTGGGTCTACCACATCATCCCCATTGTTGTTTGGGTCTTCCATGTCGGGTTCAAGTTGTTCAATTGATGGTTGTTGTTTGCTTTTCCGGTTGGCCCGGTTTAAGGCCTTAAAAACTTTCTCGGGGTCTGATAAAGCTTCAACTACTTCACCAGTTCTCGATGAGTTTCTAGGAATGAACTTGTACAACCAAGTTAGCAAACGTTAAACTTTTAATGTATAAATGAAAATTGAATAAAATTGACTATATTTCAGAATTTTTTATTTCTTCCAACTTCAATTGATAACACTGTTAATTCCCCGGCAACTGCGCCAAAATTTGATCACGCTCAACTATGTCTTATAGAAAGACTAAACGGGTGCTGCAAATATAATCCGGGGTATTACGCCCAGAGTCGATCCCACAGGGAATTTACGTATCAATCAAGCCGTCAAAATACGAAAATTTTACTTAATCAATCTTCTCAAGACTTTTGAATATCAATTGATAATGTTTTACTATTTATACTGACAAAATTAATATACTAATGATTAACTAACAATATGGTGTAAACAATTATAATAACGGTCTAAGGTCATGGTTTCCCCCGTTGGTGAACTTCCTTCTTGGATACTTCTTATAGTTTGATTAGTTATCTCTATCAATCATGAACACTCTATGTACCATAAATATCTCTCAACTAATTATGATAATTTACTAGACGCACTCTCTCAAGTTACGCTAGCAAGATTGCATTACATTTCACTTTAGATTGCACCCGAAGTATCGTTATTTCTAATCCAACTTCTAAACCCTCTGTTATGACTTTTGTCTATACTCTGGGAGTGGTGTTGTTCAAACAACTACCTAAATATGCACTCTCTCTCAAATAGATACATAATAAATAGGAACAGCTAATTAAGGGCCTTCAATCAACTACAACAAGAACGTAGTTGAACAAATAGAGTTTAATCAACCGATAAAAGCTATATTAATATCACAATAAGTTCATCCCCCGACGAGTTCCACCAAAACCCTAGATTAAGGAAATTAGGTACTCATGCTCATAATAATCAACTCTAAAATAACTTGCATAATTAAACTACAAAGTAATGAATAAAAGCTGTAAAAATCAATGCTTTGCTTCTCTGAGTAGTATTCCACAGGCGTTTCTTGTCTCTAATGGCATCTCCCTCTTCAAGTTGTGTGTTTGGGTCTATTTATTTGTTCAGGACAAACCCTAAACGTGTAGGAGACTTCTATTCAAACCAGAAAACACTTAAAACCTTCAAAACTCGAATTGGACCGGACTAGGACCAGGCGTTACAGGCCAAACGCCTGGCGTTAGGGCCCAAACGCCTGGCTAACGCTTGGCCAGGCATGGCGTTAGGGCTCAAACGCCTGGCTAGGCCAGGCTTTACAGCCCAAACACCCAACTATAGTCCGGTTCACTCCTTTTCGACTCTTGAGCATATTTTCGACGTTTATGCATCCATTTAACTTGGCTTCCATCTCCAATTCACCTACACATGAAATAGACTCCATTAGGCACATACGAAGTGTATTTTTATCATTAACGCACATAAAATGTAAGGCACATAATGCGTTAAATGATGAATTCTAGCCACACATTATGCACCAGCAGCACCTGTGTCTCCGCACCTACGGAATTTCCATCGTAGGTGCGGTTTCCCCCAAGCTCGGCGAATTCCGCTTCTGCAGATTAACTTCCACACCTGCGCCCCCAGGCTGCCTTTCTCACTCTCACACCTGCAGCTCTACACCGCACCTGCGTCTTTGCAGGTGCGGACAACTCTTCGCGCCTGCGACCAGTGCCCTTCATTGCCCAGACCGCTCCTGCGACCATTTCCTTGCTTCTACGGTCACGCACCTACGATCAAACTTCCACAGGTGCGATTACACCAGAACTGGTGCACTTCAGCCTTTCCTCAAGTTCCATTCGATCCGTTAACCACCCGAAACCCACCCGAGGCCCCCGAGACCCCGTCCAATCACACCAACTTGCCCTAAAACACATTACGAACTTAGTCGAGCCTTGAAATCACATCAAACAACACTAAAATCACGAATCGCACCCCAATCCGAACTTAATGAACTTAAGAACTTCAAACTTCTTCCTTCGATGCCGAAACCTATCAAATCACGTCCGATTGACCTCAAATTTTGCACATAAGTGATATTTAACATTATGGACTTACTCCAACTTCCGAAATCAGAATTCGACCCTGATATCAATAGTCCACTTCCGGTCCACTCCTCGAAAACCTTCGAATTTCTAACTTTAGCCAAATGACTCAAAAATGACCTATGGACCTCCGAATCCACTTCCGATCGCGCTCTCAATACTAGAATAACCATACAGAGCTATTCCCAGACTCGGATCCCCAAACGGACATCGATAACACTGAAATGCACCTCAACCCAAGTTTTTATGAATTTCTTCCAAACCTACCAACTTCCACAATAGACGCCGAAATGCCCTCCCCCCCGGGTCATCCAAAATCCGATCCAAACATACGGCCCCATTTGAAATAATCATACAAACCTGCTGGAACCTTTAAATCACGATTCGAGGTCGTTTACTCAAAGATCCAACCTTAGTCGATTCTACCAACTTAAAGCTTCCGAAACGAGAATTCTCTTTACAAATAAACTCCAAAACTCCCAGAATTCAATCCCGACCATGCGCGCAAGTCATAATTCCTAAAGTGAAGCTACTCATGGCCTCCAACTGCTGAACGATGCGCTAGGGCTCAAAACGACCGATCGGGTCGTTACAAGAGGCTTCAAGGGGAGATTTTCATCATCTATGATAAGTAAGTGATTTCCACCTATTGAAAATTAAATACTTGGATTATACATAGAATTTTATATGGAAATTCATGGAAAATTAGTAGAAATTTGAGATAACCTAGAAATAGTATTTTTGGATTTTGACCACGAAATTGGACATGAAATTGGGAATAAATTATATATTTGAGTTTGTGGGGTTATGGGTAATGTTTATCTTCGAAAATTTTCGCAATCCGGTCACGTGGGCTCGAAGGTTGATTTTATCGACTTTTCGGCGGGGTTGAAAATTGTTGTAAATTGGATTATAGTGAGTATTAGGGTATATATTTATGGATTTGCACATTTATTGACTAGTATTAGGGTATATATTTATGGATTTGCACATTTAGGGAGCTGCATTCCACGTTACGATTCCGCAACAGGCACAGAGTCTCCATCCGAGTTATTTACATACTCCTATCTAATTGTATCCCAGACAGATGTAGTATTTTACTGTATTTCTTGCTGGAGCACACGGGTTCGGGAGGAAGCCATATTTAGCGGATTGGGAAGCGCGTACGGACATCCCCGACTGTAATCCAGGTTCTGTCTTTCTTGAATTGTATTTTGGCACATCTATTTACTGTTGCCTTGGCGGAAATTTTTGTTTGTGTACATATCTATTAGTTTTGGTTGCCTTGCCGGTAACCGTAGTTGGATCGATTGTTTTTGGTAGACAACATTTGCTTGTTTTTTTTATCTTTTATACTAGTGTTTTAAGCTTAAGGTTTCATCTATCCCTTTTAATTCCTTGTTTGCATAGGGGTAGTTTCTTAGGCGTGGTATATTCATTGTTCTAGTGCCTACTCGCGTTACTGTTCTCGTAGTGGTGCCTTTGAGTTGTTTTTAGCTCTAGGGTTCCTAGCTTGTAGTCCCTCGTTCTCACTACTTGTTCTTAGTGGTAGTGTTTACCTGATTTATTTTGCTTATAGTGGCGGTAGTGTACGATGTGAGAGTAAGGTCATGTCTTCGGGTGGGGCTGGGGATGGTCCAGGGGTAGGAAGGGGGTAAGAAAGCATCTAAGCTGAGAGTTGGGTCTTGGAACATTGGGACGTTGATGGGGAAGTATATAGAGTTAGTTAAGATTCTTCAGAAGAGGAAGATCAACATAGCATGTGTTCAGGAGACTAGATGGAAGGGTACTATGGCACGGGATGTAGATGGGTTTAAACTATGGTACTCAGGAAGCACTGGAGGTAAGAATGTAGTAGGTATTTTAGTAGACAGGGACCCTAGGGAGCTCATGGTCAAGGTTAGGAGGGTAAATGATAGGTTGATAAGTATTAAGCTTGTAGTTGGTGGGTTTACTGTAAACGTGATTAGTGCATGCGCTCCTCAGGTAGGTTTGGACCAGGAGGTCAAGAAGCAATTCTGGGAGGATTTGGACGAGATGGTGCGTAATATCCTGCACACAGAGAAGCTATTCATTGGCGGAGATTTCAATGGCCATATTGGGGCTAGTGCTAGGGTTATGATAATGTGCATGGCGGGTTCGGTTTTGGGAATAGGAATGTGGGAGGTAATTCACTGTTGGATTTTTCTAGGGCTTTTGATTTGTTTATAGCTAATTCGAGTTTTCCGAAAAGGGAAGAGCACCTGGTCACTTTCTAAAATTCAATGGGCAAGACTCAGATTGATTATCTTCTCTACATGAAATGCGATAAAGGTCTGTGCACTGATTGCAAGATCATCCCAAGTGAGCATCTCACGACCCTACATAGGCTCCTAGTTATGGACTTGGAGATCAAGAAGAGTACGAGGAAGAGGGCGGTGTGCAAGCACCCTAAGATCAAGTGGGGTAACTTGACCAAGGACAAAGCTCGGGAGTTAGGGGAGAAGTTGTTGGCTATGAGGGCCTGGATGAGTAGGGGGGACGCATCTAGTATGTGGTTCACAACTGCGAATTGCATTTGGGTAGCTGCTAGAGAGGTCTTAGGGGTCACGAGAGGCTCTCTCGGGGGTCATAGAGGGGACTGGTGGTGGAATGGAGAGGTCCAATATAAAGTAGAAATTAAGAAAGCTTCTTATTTGAAGCTAGTAGAGAGTACAAATGAGGAGGAAAAAAGGACTTATCGGGAGTGTTACAGAAAGGCAAAGTTAGGAGTTACAATGGCTAAAAATGCGGCGTATGCTCGTTTATACGAGGAGCTCGGTGGCAAAGGCGGGGACAAAAAGTTGTACCGGTTGGCGGTGAGGGAGAGGAAGGCCCGTGACTTATACCAAGTCAAGTGCATCAAGGATGAGGATGGAAAAGTATTGATGGACGAGGCACTTATTAGGAGAAGATGGCAGACATACTTCCATAAACTGTTGAACAAAAAGAGGGGGATAAACACATTGTGCTAGGTGAGTTGGAGCACTCAGAGAGTCGGCGGGATTTTAGGTACTGTAGGTGGATTACGGTAGAGGAGGTGGAAGTGAAAGTGCATAAGATGTGCAGGGGCAGGAGCGACGAGGCCAGACGAAATCCCGGTGGAATTTTGGAAGAGCGCAGGGCGCGCAAGTTTGGAGTGGCTCACTGAGCCGTTTAATGTTATTTTTAAGACGAAGAAGATGCCCGAAGAATGGAGGTGGAGTACGATGGTTCATCTTTACAAGAACAAGGGTGATATCAAAAATTTCAATAATTATAGGGGTATCAAGCTGTTGAGTCACACTATGAAGGTCTGGGAGATGGTGGTGGAGGCCAGGGTGAGGAGGTGTGTGTCTATTTCCGAGAATCAGTTTGGATTCATGCCAGGGTATTCGACTACAGAAGCGATTCATCTGGTTAGGAGATTAGTGGAGCAGTACAGGGAGAGGAAGAATGACTTGCATATGGTGTTTATTGGCCTTGAGAAAGCATACGATAAAGTCCCGAGGGAGGTTCTGTGGAGGTGTTTGGAGGCTAGTGGTGTTCCGGTAGAATACATTAGAGTGATTAAGGATATGTATGATGATGCTAAGACTCGAGTGAGGACTGTGGGTGGTGAGTCGGAGCATTTCCCTGTGGTGATGGGGTTGCGCCAGGGATCGACTCTTAGCCCATTTTTATTTTCCTTAGCGATGGATGTACTGTCGCAACACATCCAAGGGGAGGTGCCTTGGTGCATGCTATTTTCCGATTATATAGTGTTGATTGATGAGACGCGAAGCGGAGTTAACGTGTTGTTGGAGGTTTGGAGACAGACCTTGGAGTCTAAAGGTTTGAAATTGAGTAAAACCACGCAGAGTACTTGGAGTGAAAATTCTGTGACGAGACCCACGAAGAAAACATAGAGGCAAAGCTTGATGCTCAAGTATCACCAAGAGAGCGAGTTTTAAGTATCTCACATCTATTAAACAAGGTAACGGGGATATTGACAAATATGTTGCACATCACACCGGAGCAGGATGGATGAAGTGAAGGATCACTTTCGGTGTTTTATGTGACAAGAACGTGCCGCCAAGACTTAAGGGAAAGATTTATAGAGTGGTGGTTCGACCGGCTATGCTGTATGGGGCTGAATGTTGGCCAGTCAAGAACTCCCACGTGTAGAAGATGAAAGTAGCAGAGATGAGGATGTTGAGATGGATGTGTGGGTGTACCGGGAGAGATAATATTAAGAATGAAGTTATCAAAGACAGAGTGGGAGTATCCCTCGTGGAGGACAAGATGCGCGAGTCGAGGCTGAGGTGGTTCTGATATGTTAAAAGAAGAAGCATTGATGCCCCTGTTAGGAGGTGTGAGAGGTTGGCCATGGCAAGTTTGAGAAGAGGTCGAGGTAGGCCTAAGAAGTACTGGGGAGAGGTGATTACATAGGACATGGCGTTGCTTCAGCTTACTGAGGACATGACCCTTGATAGGAGGGTGTGGAGGTCGAGGATTAAGGTAGAAGGTTAGTGGGTAGTTTTTAGTTACTCACCGATAGTCTTAGTATCACGCATGTCCCTTCATATTCTTAGATTTTTATTACTTTATGTGGTTTTGTTCGCCTTAGGTATTGTATCCCTTATTGCTAGTATTTGGTACTACTTATGCTTTATCTCTCCATTTTTCTTTTTTCTTCCTTTCTTGCTATCCACTTCTTCTTATTACCCTTCCTGAGCCGAGGGTTTATTGGAAACAGCCTCTCTACCTGTTAGGTAAGGTCTGCGTACAAACTACCCTCCCCAGACCCTACCTAGTGGGGATATACTGGGTTTGTTGTTGTTATGGGTTATTCAGTATTAAAGTTGTAAAAATATTATCATTTCCTCTATAAATTTTATCTTTTACCATTTAATTGAAGGATATTATGATATCAAAAATACTAAAATGAGTAATGAAGTTAATCATTTTTTTGGCTTGCCTGATAGCAGTGTTAGGCGCCATCACGACCTTTAATGTATTTTGGGTCGTGACAACATGGTATCAGAGCACTAGGTTCACTTAGGTCTCAAGAGTCATGAGCAAGTCTATTAGAGTCTTGTGGATCGGTACGGAGACGTCTGTACTTATCTTCGAGAGGTTATAGGGCTATTAGGAGCACTTCCCTTCTTGATTCCTCATCGTGCAATTTGATTCCTTTGAGGCTTATGCCTTGATTTCCTTCCTACTTAATCTTATGCGACAAGAAGCGCTTGTTATCAATTGGAAATCGAGGAATTTTAATGGTACTATAGATGTGGGGCAGGATGTTTCTCCCTGCGCATTCGAGCAAGTTATTATCTTCTTCTTGCGGAGGTTGTTCTGTCATTTCGGCTCAGTAGCTGTATTTCTGATGGTTTTGAGGCTATGCACAGGTTTCCATAATGTTCGTAAGTTGTTATCTCATAGTAATGATGTAATGATAGGATGCTTCCTATGTGTCGGGGTAGTGAATGACATGAGAGGAGGTTCTTCTCAGTGCGTGATTCAGAGGTTCAGCATTTTATTTCTAGTGGAGGAAAGGCAATCGGACTAAGAATGTTTAGGTTTGGGTTGATGGAGTAACGAGACTTGGTATTTTTGAGCGCGGTGGAATTTTCATCTATGATGTGGTGTCATCGTCCTTGATTGAATGTCTTAAGTTCGCTGGTGTTATGGTCTTTTTCAATTCGCCTTTAGAGCAAGGCATTGTCAAATAGTGCCGGGAAGCGGCTGCCAGAGATCGCGGTGTGCAGTGGTTCAGGATTGAAACGGTGTTCCTACTGTTGATGGCTCGAGAAGTATGATCTACGGAGATATTTGAAGTTGGTGGCGATCTATTGGTTCAAGTGCTACAAAGAAGGATTTTTATTTAAGGCAACTACTCGGCAGCGGAGGATGAGGAGGACATGCATGAGGTGTCTTGTGGTGGTTAAATTTCTTGAAGGCCAAGTGTGAGAAGTAGAAGTTGAGTAGTTTCTTAAAAGAGAGGGTTTGACCAAAGTGGGAGAGTGGCAGAGTAGAATATGGGTTTTGTGGTAGGATAGCTATGCGTCTTGAGAGAAATTTAGAGTGATTTGGGATTCATGGTGGGCAGTGACTAGGTCTGCAGACTTAATTTGGAATATTAAATACTATATTGGGGATGATTGGATACGACAGAAAAGAGTTTCCTGATATGAAGAGGGATGCAACATGAATTTGGATTGGAATGTATTATTGCACCTGTAGTTGATGTCAATGGGAAGTGAACGGACTTGTACAACTAGTGGATGAGCACGGGCCTATGAGGGTTTACCGATTTCGTAGTAATTGTACATAGTGTAGCGTCGTTGGGAGATGTTGGCATGGAATTTTCAAAGGTGAGTTATCTCGTGTGAGCAGGTAGCGGTTGTGTGGTGTTGATGAAGCTTTTACAAATAATTCTACCGGCTATCCTGTATAGGATCAAATATGTGAATAAGGCTAGTGATTCATAGTGCTCATGAGATGTTTGACAGGAAGATTTTTAGAAATTTAGAGGGTCGATTGTGTGAGATCATGTCAATGAGGAAAAAGGAGTCTTGGTGGGTTCCATAGTTATGTAATTGTAGCTTCAAGCTAAGTGGGAGAGCCCCGCTGCTTACGATTGGATTGCATGGTTTTTTACTTGTGAGGTTTCTGGTTACCGGCATATTGGGGAATGTGTGATATATTTGGCCTTATCAATTCATGTTCAGGATTCGGGAAGACCCAGAATTTATGCTTCGTATAAATGTGATGTACAAAGAAAGTGATTCAGCCAGGTACTTCTTTGAGAGGGTGTTGATGTGCTAGAAAAGCCTTGGAGTTTGACTATATTCGGGAACAAGTCAGAGTAGGTGACTCTCAATAATGGTCCTAGTGGGTTCAAAATTAAAGTGTGGTGCCTAGGTATTTCGAGTCCGTGGTATGGTTAAGTATCGAGCGTTTGCAGTGGGCTACGAAAGGGGCTTGGAGTGTCCTATGTTATTATTGGTCTGCAGTGTAGCATTGGGAGGAATGGGAGAAAATAACTACGGATTCATAGAGAGATTAGCAGATTGTGTGTACCAGTTGATGATGCGAATGTGCGCACAAGGAGGGTATGAGATGGTTTGTGGGTTTTGAGACAATGTGGCCTCGTGAAATAAGGTCACTCATGATGTGTGCGGATTGGGTTCATTATATTTGAATGGAGCTATTATTATTCCTAACTCAAGTCCAGAGTAAATGAGAAGAAGTTGGTACGGTTAGCAATGGTTGGATGGGCATGGTTGTGGCAATGATCAGTTCCCTTAGCATGTTAAATTATGCAGGTGATTTGTGGTGGTATGTGCAAGGCTTGACGGCCGCCGTAATTGATTTTTATTTAGAGGAATTCGCGTATTATGGCATGTTATGTGTAGATGGATCCCGAAAGAGTTAGGGTGGCTTAGACCACTACTTGAGGTTTGTATTACGGTTTTGGGATTTCAGTCACGTGTTGCAATAATTCTCCTGAAATGAGTTAAGTGAAAGGTTCTATATGATGGGGTGTTTATTCTATTAGTGGTTCAGTAGTTATGATGGAAATCTTGTACCCTCACGTATTGTCATGGTAGGCGCAGTGAGCGGCATGGGAATTGGAAGCTGAGGATTAAGGTTGTGGTTCAATGTTGACAAGAATGCCGCGAGCTCGGATGAGAAAGAAGGGGTTTAGATGGTTAGAGTAATCTATTATTGTCTTTAGCATCACCTGAGATCGGTGTCCTGTGTAAGAGGCTTTGTGCATTGATTCGCGGATTCTTGATTTGCTTTACAATATCAGTGTGGCCGGTGGTATAGATGTGTCGACTTTCTACTGGGTGCGGAAGGTCGTGGGGGTGTATCCCACGGGAAGATTGTATAAGTGTGACATGTAGTCACTTGATTGATTAAATATTGAAACCAAGTATGGAGACTTTGGTACTATAGCTAATGTAAGAGTTTAGGCCTGAAAGGCGCTCTATTCAATTGGTTGTGAATTGTGGAAGTTTGTTCCATATTCGACGACTCTTTTTGTGTATCATGGAAAAAAAGGTCATTTTGGATCCTTGATAGGTTAATTTCCCAAGCATGGTATGATCAGAATCCTTTTGAGGTCCATTGATTGGTCCAAATGTGGATGTGTACTCTACACCAGCCCGGATGTGTTCATTCATCGTATCATTCCTTATGGAAGAGTATCAGGCATTGGATGTTAATTTCTTTGTCACCTATTTCATGTAATACTCTATTGTTCCTTATGGGTTGTGAGACAACTTGATTATTTGCACATGTGTTAAGGTCCCGTGTAGTGATGGTGTTATGTGAGCCTGATGGCTCTCGAGATGCAGATCATATATCACACTTTAGTTGTGCTTGAGTTTTGTAGTGTATGACGCTACCCGTCTCCCCAGGATTTGTAGTATGAGAGTTATGGCTTAAGGTGTGTTTTCTTTAGATTATTATGTGTGGATCGAGTGGCATGCCGCCACGAGTACGCTGTTTGGATCGGGTGGCACGCCGCCATGGGTATCATGGTTGGATTGGGTTGCACGCCGTAACAGCGTGATGTTGAATACAGTTCCTCATATCTAGTCCTGTGTGTTTCGTTTCTCACTTTTTGAGGAAGGTTCATAACTTCCTTTCAGTTGTTTAATTAGTTACGTGAGTTGAGTATTTCTTTCCAGAGTTCATTTCCTTATGTATCACATTCGAGTTTGTAACTTGCTGGCAAATTGTGGCGTCATACGAGACTTTTGGTAGTGTCTGAGGCGGCTTATTGCCTGAGCAGCTTGCACTGGGGGAGACAAGATTATTGGACTTGGGATCAGTGCGATCAGATTTATATGAAGCATATTAAAGAGCAAATATCAATATCGTTATTTGGTTCATAATGAGGTAATGGTTCTTGTCAAGAGGAGAGACTCGATGATTTGTTGACTCGGTAGTTGGTTATGAATCTCTACGCATCTCTTCCGTCGTGGAAGCATCGCAAGAGTTGGAACAGGACGTGTATGTGTCATAAGGTGTGTTGTGGGCCTCGGATTCGTGGAATTTTGGCTATTATTATCAGATGATGTTATTATGGTCATGTGAGTTACGCAGTGCATGGTGTAAATTCAAAATAGGTATACAATCATGGTTTGGTACAGTGTGTAGTGACTGATACGGTGTTCGTATGTTGAAAGCAGGCCCAATGGAGGATTCCAAATGTTAGAATTTGGCTCTAAGGCTTATTTGACTAATAGAAGGGAGAATCTTCAGACTGGCTCGAGCTAAAGAGCTCAACTGGGTTGTGGTAGCATAGGTAGGTGCTCAAGGGGCTAAACTGTGATTTCGGACAACTCTAGAGTAGTTCATATCCCTTCGGAGGACGAACATAAGTTTAAATGAGAGAGAATGTAACGACCCGACTGGTCGTTTTGAGCTCTAGTGCATCGTTCGGCGGTTTGAGGCCATGAGTAGCTTCAATTCAGGTACTATGACTCGTACGCATGGTCGAAATTGAATTTCGAAAAGTTCAGAGTTGATTTGGAAAGAAAATTCTCATTTCGAAAGCTTTAAGTTGGAAGAATTGACTAAGGTTTGATTTTTGAGTAAACGACCTCGGAATCGGGATTTGAAGGTTCCAACAGATTCAAATAATGGTTTTGGACTTGGGCGTACATCCAGATCAGGTTTTGGATGATGCGGGAGCATTTTGGCACCTATTGTGGAAAGTTGGTACTTTGGAAGGATTTCATAAATTTGGGTTGAAGTGTATTTTAATGTTATCGATGTCCATTTGGGATTCCGAGTCTGGGAGTAGCTCCTTATGGTGATCCTGGTCTTAGGAATGCGTCCGGATGTGGATTTGGAGGTCCGTAGGTCATTTTGAGGCCATTTGGTGAAAGTTGGAATTTGAAGGTTTTTAGGAAGTTTGACCGAGAGTGGACTTTTTGATATCTGGGTCGGATTCTGATTTCGGAAGTTAGAGTAGGTCTGTAATGTCAAATACGACTCGTGTGAAAAATTTGAGGTCAATGGGGCATGTTTTGGTAGGTTTTAGCATTGAATTTAGAAGTTTGAAGTTCTAAAGTTCCTTAAACTTGTATTGGGGTGCGATTCATAGTTTTGTCGTTGTTAGATGTGATTTGAGGCCTCGAGCAGATCCGTGTTATGTTTTGGGATAGCTTGGTGTGATCGGGCGGGGTCCAAGGGGCCTCGGGTGTGTTTCGGGATGGTATCGGATCAAGTTGAGCTGTTTTATAACTGATGTTGCTGGTTCTAGTTTTGTCCTTCACGAATGCGAAAGGAGTCCCGCGTTCGCGAAGAGGAATTTTGGGGCTGCTGGAATTGTCCTTCGCGAACGCGAGGCAGTTGATGCGAACACGAGGCAGAAGTTGGGAAAACCTTCAGGAACGCGACACAGGGGTCACGAACGCGAAGAAAGAAGAGGAATGGGGGACCTGACGCCATTTATCCTTCGCGAATGCAGAGCTTCAACCGCGAACGCAAAGTAGTAGGTCCTGAAGGCATCGCAACCACGAAAAAGGGGGCGACTGTGCTGAGCAAAATGTTTTAAAAAGCGGGATTTAGCCTATTTCACTCATTTCTCTCTTGGTTTGGGCGATTTTGGAGAGGCTTCAAGGGGAGATTTTCATCATCTATACCAATGTAAGTGATTTACACCTATTGCAAGTTAAATAATTAGATTATACATAGATGTTTACATGTAAATTCACGGAAATTAAGTAGAAATTTGAGATCTTGAAGAAACACTAGAAATTGCTATTTTTGGATATTGACCACGAAGTTGGACATGGAATTGGGAATAAATTATTTATTTGAGTTTGTGGGGTTATGGGTAATGTTTATCTTCGAAAATTTTTGCAATCCGGTCACGTGGGCTCGAAGGTTGATTTTATCGACTTTTAGGGGTGCTTATGGGTTGTTCAGTCTTAAACTTGTAAACTTATTGTCATTTCCTCTGTAAATTTTATCTCTTACTATTTAATTGAAGAAAATTATGATTTCAAAAATACTAAAGTGAGTAATGAAGTTAATCATTTAATTGTTGGATTGCCTGATAGTAGTGTTAGGCGTCATCACGACCTTTAAAGGATTTTTGATCGTGACAAAAGCACTACGCAATACGAGAAAAATATCAGTTTATAGTGGATAGATCATCTACAACAAGGTATGATTTCTGCATATGAGATTGCACTTCTCTGTAATTTTGTGTATACTGCTTGTATAAAAATTGTATAATTATTATATAATGAAATTGCATATGTATACTGCTTGTTTATTTGAGGCACAAGTGTAAAAATCTGAAGAAGTGCATTATCATAACACTATATATTAAATAGGTATTATTTTACATGCGTGGATGAAAGTTGCAAATGGAGTCTTAGATCTTCAAGTCTACACAAATCAAATGTATTCAAGGTTAGACGGTTCAATGTTGTTCACATTTGCCCAGAGGCGAGTAGACTGTCTTTACAACGTCATGCTACTTCGTCAGCCATTGCAAAAATAATTTGCAACAAATATGCCAATCCAAAAACAATATACACTCCTGCAGACATCATGAGCGACATGAAACAACAATATGTTATTAATATGAGTTAGTAAAAGCTTATAGAACAAAAGAAAAGTCGCTTGAACTGCTAAGAGGGATACTGCGTGAATCTTATAGTAAACTTCCGTGTCACTTGTATATGATAAATATGAAAAATCCTTGTTCTATCATAATGTTACATAAATCATAGGACGAGTGCTTCATGTATGTTTTTGTCGCACTAAATGCATTGATCATATGATGGAAATACTGCTACCATATTGTAGTGGTTGGCGAGACATTCCTCAAATCATCAGATAGGGGAACAATGTTAACAGCTAGCACACAAGATGCGGCATATGTCGCAGACTCGTAGAATAATTATATATGGTATAGATAGTTCTTATCCGTGTATAACAAAAATAATATGTGGATGCTTTCTTATTTTCTTAACCAGGTAAAATTTTTCTACTAGCATACGCTATTGTCGATTCTGAAAATGATGCTTCCTAGGAATGGTTTTTTGAAATGTTTAGACATGCTTTTGGGGAAATGGAAAGGATGTGCATCGTGTCCGATCGTCATGTAAGAATATTGAGGGGTGCTTCAACTGTGTATCTAGAAGTATCTCACTATTTATGCATCTTTCATCTTTGGAATAACATAAAGAAGCAGTTCAAGAAGAACCATGACTGGCTGAGGGAAGTATTTTTTGCAATGACAAGAAACATAGAGGCAAGAGAGCTACCAATCATGAGTTTGCTAGATTACATGATGAATTTGGTTATGGAATGGAATAGTACAAATGGAATGACTTCAATGAGTACATTTACTGGCCTAGGAAAAAAATATAACGAAGTGCTGAAGGAAAATAGCTATTTGTCGCAAAAAATGACGGTAAATATTCTTTTATCATGTCTTACTTCATACGCCTGAATGACATAGTTTGACAAAAATGCATTAATACTTGTCACATCCCTGTTTTAATAATGATATCTATTTAAAATTTGGTGAGGCCTTCAACCGATTATGTATATGTAGTAATGTATGCTGAACAAAGGTGGAACATAGTCTGCTTGCAAAAAAGGGAATGCTTGTGCAAATGATTTCAAGTGGATGAGATTCCTTATCCACATGCTATGGCAGTATTTGACTACACACACATAGAAGCACCCAAATATTGTTCTGCCTATTACACTAAGGAATACTTCATGAAGACATATGAAGTGCCAATTAATCCACTTCCAAATGAAACTACATGGGACCTTCAAACATATGTGTTAGATAATGTGGTCCTACCACCGATAGTGAAGGGAAAATCAGGAAGATCGACGAAGTCGCGACGCAAGGGACTTTATGAATATCTGTATATTGAAAAAGTTACATGTAGACTGTGTAGAAAACAAGGACACAATAGAAGAACATGCAGGAATGCTCAAGACAACTAGTAGATGTTGCTACAATTATTTAGTATTTTGTAACATTGTTCCTTGTGAATGTTACAATTAGAATATTGGAAAAATAATTATATTTGCAATCAGATTCTCTCAGATGTATGAATAAAGATGCTACTTTTTGTCGTAATGAAAGTATTGGTAGAAATTTTATTCCAAATGCTATTATGGATGTCACTATACAAAATAGATGATAATATACAGAATATATACAAAAAGGTCTGTCACTATACAAAAAATATACGAAATAGATTTCACTACACAAAAAAAGACTATCATTATACAAAAAAAATACAAAATAGAATTTGTACATTTATACAAACAAAAAAGAATAGACCGTCACTATTTTATATACAATTTACATATAATAGACTGTGACTATACAAAAATATACAAAATAGATATCACTATACAAAATATAAATAAAAAAGACTGTTACTATATAAAAAATATATAAAATAGATGTCACTATACAAAATATATATAAAAGGACTATTACGATACAAAAATTATACAAAATATACTGTCACTATACAATTTATATACAGTTTAGCTGCCCCCAAAACTTCATTCACAAAACTTCATATAACAACTCAACAACACTAGCTAAATTTGCAAAACCTGTCGAAACAGATTATCTGTATAATTATAAAACTAAAACTGTAGAAAAGTCAAAACTACACAAAATCTGAAACTTTCATAACTTCACTATTAACTGAAAATAAACAAGTCGCAATTAAAAACGATATTCAACATTAACATTTCAAACATATTGTTCAAAATCATCCGAAAAAGCATAAAACGTGATATAAGTATGCAACTGTATCCAATCATAAGACAATATCGGAACCAAACTACTTCATCTTAAAATTACATGTGAATTTTCCGCTAAACTATCCCAAACTACCTCATCTTGCCCTTCAACTTGCCCTTTTTCTTGATATCCTTCAATGTCTCGTCATCACCAACGATATTCAACTTGCTCTTTTTCTTGATATCCTTCAAAGTCTCGTCATCACAAACGACATGCGTTTTTCCAATTTTCTTGTTATCTTTCAAAGCCTTATCATCAACAACAGAGTGCGATTTGCCCTTTTTCTTATTATCCTTTTTTGTCAGATTCTTCAATCTACCAGTATACTCGTCATTACTAAATGCATGTGCTCTTTGTTTCTTCACTCCATAATCCTATAGTAATATACCATATCGATTCCGATTCCATCAATATCAATAGCTTAAGGAATACTGCTGCCTTAAATGATATACTCAGCAAATGCATCAACATAAACACCACAGTCACTACATACAAGGTCGCATATAAACATTGAATAAGTTAGTATAATATCCAAAAAGGAATTCATCTACAAAAAATTAATAAGAATAAGAAATATTCAATAATATTTACGTGTTATCTTGTCTTGGCAACCCATAAACGAAATGTATCTCAAAAGGATCAATGGCAGAGATTCCCATAGGATTCTCCTTTGTGTCACAAAAATCAATACAATGAAGGAAATATGGGAGCAACACTGAATATGACTCAATTGATCTCCGAATTGCACTATTCTGCCGCACACCATTCATGAAATCGTATACATAAATGCACAAATTTTTGAATGACAGTCTCGCCAATATCCAGTGTCACTTATCAGGCAGATTTATAAGGAAAAGGACTTCATCAATAGTACACCAAGGGACATTACATATTAAAAATACCCAAGTATATACTCAGCAATTGGATCTGTTTCAGTAATCAAATTCATGTTTATGTTTTTCTCCAATAACTCCTTATACAAATTCGAAATCAAGTAGTTAAACCAACAGTCAGTAGTTGTGAATCTTAATGGAACATCAACACCGTACTTCCCTTTCTTTCTCAAATAGTAAAAAATAACATCAATATGCTGAAATATGAAGAATAAACACAGATAGTTAGAAAATTACAGTATGAGAAAACTAAAAGGTATATTTTATGTATAACCCTATTATACATTTTACAGAAGATACTGCAAATATATATAAAATATAATCTTCCAGTTGATACTATATTTTTTGTTACCATTATTGTTCTAGTCCTTTCTTCCGCCTACTATCCAAGGGTTACCGAGTACCATTTCTCATTTTATTACATATATAATCTATATGTAATTACAACATGGATAAAAGAAAAGAGATGGTATTTATGCTAACAAAGTAACATTAATATGCTGAAAATATGAAGAACCTTTATAACGTTGACTTATTGAGTCACACAAGGGTAGGCCGGGATATGCAAATGTGAAGAACCATTTTTTTTCAATATCATCAACACCGTCCCTGATGAATCACAATAAAAAGATATGGTTCATAACACGAAAAACGAAAAATAAATAAGAAACAAAAAAGAAAAAGAAAAAATTGAAACATAAAACTTATGGTGCACTAGTCCTTAAGCCTCTATTGGTGAAAGTGTTTCACTTACACAATATTCTGAAATCAACAGGATTGTCAACATTTCCCTGAAAAGGATAACTTATAGTGAAGATGGACTTATTTGGCTTATTTGTCAAGATGGACTTTTTTGACTTAGTTGGCTTATTTTGAGAAACTTGGATGGTGCCACCAGAGTCAAATGTGTTCCTGAATGGTGACTTCATGACCCCTACTGTTTTCCTTTTCTCTATGGATCATTTCAGGTATGTCATGATCAACAACAACTATATGATCTTCCTGCATAGTAGCAATATTTTTCTCCACTCCTAAACAATCACCATGTACAATATTTTGATTGAAATACTTTTGGGTGATTGTAGTTATTTCATCCTCAGCATCACTAGTCCAGCCATTGTCCTCACCAACTTCCACATAACTGTTTTTTCCAACAACTTGTACAGAATCCTCCACCAACAACTTGTCACAAAACTTCTGGGTGATTGTAGTGATTTCAGGCTCGACATCCTCAATCCAGGCTTCGTCATCACGAACTCCTTCACTACTTTTACCAGCTTCTATAGAATCCTTCATCACACCCTCAATAATATCAACAGTTTTCTCTAGACTTACCTCAATGCTAACATTTTTCTTTACAATTTCCTTACTGTCAATATTTTTCTCCATAACTTCCTCACTACCAAAACTATTCTCTGCAACTTCCTTATCGCCAAAATAGTCTTTATGAATATCACCAGTATCATGATGGCCATGACTATCGTGATGGTCAACATCTTTTTTATTACCCTGTTCAGAAAAAATATATAAAAAGTTATAAAAATAACAAATAAGCATAGTCATGCGAATACTTTTGAAGTATCGCGTTCACCTAGAGCTTTAAAAACCTTTTCAAATGAGGAAATAATTAACTGCTCCAAAGACGAAACCTTGTCGTTTACTTATAAAAGAAAAAGTGAAACCGAATATCAATTAAGTTGTCAGGATTGCTCAAAGCTAAAATAGAACTGTAACGTGTTGATTTCACTTTTCTGAAGTTCCAACTCATTCTCGCTTGAATTCAAGTTACTGGGTTGTGGATCCAGATTCTCATTGTTGATAGGTTGTGATTCCAGCTTATTTTTGGTGTGCTTCTTAGCATTTTTTTAGGACGAGTTTTGAAATCATCAATATCATCTCTTGGATTAACTCCAGCCATGACTCCAGATTCGATATACATCTCATTTTTATCTTCATACAGCGGGTCAAAATCATGCAATTCAAGCCTTGTTTGTTCAACATTTGTTGGGACAATATTGCCAAACACCAACTACAAATAAAAAAAATTTAGCAATCATGAAATTTTAAAAAAATAAAAGACAACCAATATATTACTTGAAAAAACTATACATCATATAGTTAATTGATATTATGTATCAGAAATGTATAATTTATGTATCAGAAATGCATAATTAATGTATAAGAAGTAGATTCATATATATTGCTACAAAATGTTGTAAACTAAACAAAAATATTTTTTACCTTCTCCTGACTTAAAAGAAAAAAAATTTCCTCAATCTTTTGAAGGTCACATTCTTCTTTACAGCCCAATTAAATATGTGTGGCAGAAGATCTCCAATCTGGTAAACGAAGTTTTTGTGATTATTGGGGCAACATTCATAAAACCAACACTGCAATGCCAAAGGCAAACCACCATATTGGTACATCTCTCTCTTGATACGAATCTTATCCTTCATTAATTCCAATGTAACATTAAAAACCACTGTTCCCCAAGGGAAAGCCTCAAAGTCACCAGATTCAACCTACAGAAAATCATTCTTTGTTATCAAATCATCATTCATAATAGAAAATAGAAAACTGTGAATGAAATCAATACTGCAATCTTTAATGAATGGATAAGTTGGTTCTGTGTAAACAAATCTGGGCAAATCCACAAAATAATCAAAACATGTTCTTCTAAACATCTCAATATGTTGATCATCCAAAGTATCTTTCAAATGTTTCACTATACTGCAGTTTGTATGTACGCTGATACAAGTACTGTAATGATCACCCTGAGGAACATAGTAATCCCAAAGCTGCAGACAACACAAATATAAATATATATAAGCTTCATAACAATCACAAATACGCACTTTAAACATTACTTATACACTATGTGAATAGATGATGCATTTTATATACAAATTACACATTACTTATTGACTTGATACAAATTTTATAAAATATAAAAAAGAATGATATATTTTATATACAAATCTGGAACATAACTGCTATATTGGATAAATTTTCTACATACTAAAATAAGCTAAACACACACAAGTCAGAGTTATATTATTAAAAATACCTTCAAATCAGATGAGCTAGAATATTTTTGATCAACACGAACTTTTCTCTTTTTTGATGGAACATCATCTCCATTCCTTTTAGCCTTCCTTTTAGAACCTTTACCCATATCCTTCACAACATCATTTCCCGTCATTTTGATCTTTTTTTTTAACTTGTGCCTTTTTCAACAACTATACACTGAGTAGTTTGTGATCTCGTTACTCTATCGCTGGGAGTCCCGTTATGTGAACGAGTCCTTCTATCAACATGGGTATTTCGCATTCCTTCTATAGGGGTATTTTGCATTGCTTCAACAAATTTAGGGGTTGTATGCCCCAAATCGCATCCAAATTCTGGTAAATCATCAAAATCGTCATTGTCATTCCTAATGAAACTAGGGTTATATTTCACTAATTTACCAACTAATTTCATAAAATTTGGAGATGCCCTCAACGTTCTATTTTTTTTCAAAGATTTCTTTTCCTCCATTATAGAGTCGACTATGAACACAAATCGAAAAACCTACTGAAATAGAGTAAAAATGGAAAAATTGTGTTTGAGAAGAAATGATTTTTCGAGAGAGCCGAGTGCAATAGAAAACAAAATGTGAGCTAAAAGGCGGGTCAGTGTATTATAAATTATAGGTTATTAAATGTAATATATTTGACCGGAAGAATATTTCAAATTCATAAAAAAATGAGCTATTAAAATTTTGAAGGACTATACAGAATAATTTTCTCAAATATAACGGTAAGAAGCTATTGCTGTAATCTCCTCCGCTTACTAAGTACTGAGACAACCCACAATGATTTGATGATGCTTGAAAAACAAAATAAATTCAGCCCAAAAAGCAAGCAAGCAATACTTTCCTATTTTTGTGAAAATTTTCTTTCGAAGAAGTAATTCAAATAGTTGTTAACCTAATTGATTAAACGAAAATAATCGATGAATATATATATATATATATATATATATATATATTAGTTATAAAGAAATAAATAATAAATACAACCGGTTAAAACATATTCCACTACTAAGTTAACCCGAACCTTGAAAAATAACCAAAATAATTACTATTATTTTTAAAAACGTTTTTGCCTACCAAGCGAATATCCAATAAGCAAGAATAGAAAATACTCCAAGAAATAAAAGAAATCGAAAATAGAATACAAAAAATTAGGAGTCATCAGCGAAACACTAGAATTGGACACATGTTTAGTGTACATCACTCTTATTTCTGTTTTATAACCACGCGTCATCATTTGACGTTCCGTCCCCCTTCCCAAAACCTCTCCCACCGCCCTAATAAAACCATGCAAAATGAAAACCCTATTTCAAGAATAACCACCAAAAAACAACCCTGCAACACTAGTAAACTCTGTTAGAAACCAGAGTGAGATCGGAAAACAAAACAATAAAAAGGAAATGGCAGGAAATGAAGAATGGAGAAAAATGGCGGATACAACCAAGATGAGTCCTGAGGAAGTGAAAAATGCTGGAGTTGAGGCTTCTAAGAGACCACCAGGCCATAATCCAGGTACCTAGAGTGCGTGCGATTTAAGTTAACTCATTATTTTTGTGCGATTTAAGTTAACTCATTATTTTTGTGTGTCATAGCACTGGAAGTTGATTAGTACTCTCCCCGTGGTGTTTGATTGATTAAAAATTTGAAGTTTATAGATTTTTATAGTGAAATACAAAAATAGAATTGATGATCATGTATATGTATGGATATTATATTTAATAGATATGTTAATATATATACAGGATTTTTGAGCAAAAATTAGTAAATTCGCGTGAACCTGTAACGAAGCCTATAGGTCAGCTTCTAGGTCCATCCCTGGTCTAATCAGGTATGGAACTAAAAAAGAGAAACAGTACTGTTGGGTCTAACAAAAATACTTATTCTAGAACTAATGGTTATTAACAAGAACTCAAAATCTTGAATTTATAATGTTTAAATCTTGGATTCGTCCCTGTAGGTACTGTACTACATCAAAGAGGGCGGTTGCCTTATAGCATTACGACCATGGCACTTGTTGGTTTTGCTATCACGGGTGCTATTTGGTACGGCACTATGTATGCAATGAAGAAACCTGAAGCCACTGCTGTTGACGTAGCCAAAGTTGCCACTGGTGTTGGTGGCCCTCAAGATACTCATCCTCGCAAGTAGTTAATAAAAAATGACATTACGTTTAATTGTCTCAACTCTCTAATTTTACTCGTATAATATTTGTCACCTTTTGTTTTGAATTTAAGTACTTGTACCTTTTTTTTTCATGTTAATTTGGGGGTTGTAATTTTGAGGCATGGTTCCGATGATTACCAGAATAATTGGATTCAACACGAATAATCCAACGTGATTCTCGCATAGATGGATCCAAGATTTGAATATTAGCTGATCCTGGTATTCTAGGACAGTAACTCTAGTAACTGCATCTTGAATTTAAATTTTGTGAGTATATTCTGGAATTTTTATACTTGTATATAGGATTTTGGTCAAAGCTACGCAAAAGGTACCATTGTCGAATTCGTACCTGGTGATTTCTTCGCATAGTGTAACGGATGCGCGACTAGAAGTGGATAAGCTTTGTTAATTTCTCTCTAATTTTTGCGTATAGTCTTGAGTTATTTGTTTTTGGGGCCACTAACACATTTTAGAAATTTGTATTTGATTACGTTAGAATTGTATCGATTCGGAAGATCTTTAATATTTTCAAATGCAACTTCAGAAAATTGGCTTTTACGTCGGCAACTTTAGAATCGAATCTGAAATTTTATTATTTTTGCAATGCAATCTAGATAAGTCAAATTTTAAGTAGTTTTATTTTTTAGTGAAATTTCAGAAATTGAATGGTAAGTTTTGAAACATAAACTGTTCTTATTCAACGTTCATATCTACAGTGTAACACACACGGCGATACTAGTCAACGCATGATTACTAATCATGCGTTTTGTAGTACTAGTCAAGCATCAGGAATTTAAATGTGATTTATTGAAGTATTTGACATTGAATTGAGAAGCTAGTATAAGAGAAGAAGCAGAGTAGTTGAGGAGAAGAAGAAGAAGAGACAGGGAAGAAGGAGCATTGAACTATTTTATTATTCAATGTAATTCATATTATTCAACCTCTGCCGAACTTCTTGAGACTTTAGTTTGTTTTTGTGGATTTTCAGGAAACTAATGAATCTCGCAGTTATATATCCTGTAACAGATTTTCTGGTATGAGGACATGATGCCCAGTCAGAATTATAAGACCCCACAATCATATTATTTATATTGTTGGATAATAGAACGCCTAGCCCAGGTTGTTTCTTCAAGTATTTTACTATTCTGAGATCAGCTTCCTTATAAGATTTTTTTGAATTCTGCATAAACTGACTAAGGGTTTGAACACTAAAAACTATATATGGACGAGTCATAGTAATATATAGCAACTTGCCTATCAGTCTTTGATAGGGAGTGTGCCTCCAATTCTTTGTCTTCAGTAGTAATTCCAGACTTAAAGGTCGTAATGCCAGAGGAATCATTACAGCAAGGCATAGAGGTAGTTTTGATGCTGTTATCATACTCTTTTGTTGTAAGCTTTATATTGTAGTCTAAAGGAGTAATAGCTGATTTAGCAGCTCCTAGATCAGTTTCAGATATAAGTTTCACTCCTTTTGATGCATTAAAATTCCTTGCTTTGATCTCGCAAACTCAATGTCTAAAAAATACTTTAGCTCACCTAAGTCTTTTATTTTGAATGCTTTTTGTAAATCTATTTTGGTGTTTTGTATCAAGTCAAGGATATCACATGTGATGAGCATATCATCAACATAAACCAATACTACATTTGTGTCTACTGAAGTCTTTTTTAAGAATAGGGAGTTATCAAATTGACTCTGCTGAAATACATGTCCCAATAGAGCCTGTGTTAACTTAGCATTTCATTGCCCTAGGGCCTGTTTTAAACTATATAAGATTTAACTAGTCGACATACTGATTGCTTCTCCCCTTGACTGTTAAAATTTGTGGAATCTGCATATATATATATATCATTATGAAGGTCACCTTGTAAAAATGCATTATATACCTCCATTTGATGTATATGCCACTGTTTCTGTGCAACAATAACAAGAATTGTTCTGACTGTCTTCATTTAACTACTGAACTAAATGTCTTTTGATAATTAATACCTTCTTGTTGACTAAAGCCCTTGCAACCAACCTGGCTTTAAACCTTTCAATTTTCCCTGAAGCTTTATATTTTATCTTGTAGATCCATTTGCATCTTATAGGATGTTTCCCTTCTGGTAATTGGAAAATGTCCCATGTGTGATTATCTTGCAATGCTTTGATCTCATCCTTCATTGCTTCTATCCACCCGGCAGCTTTGATAGCTTCTGAATAGTTTGTAGGATTTGTTACTGAAGATATAAATGTTGTATAGGCTTGGTATTTTGGTGATATATTTTCATACCTAATATACTTAGACAATGCATAGGGGTGTCTTGATGTATGTTGAGAGACACAAAGTCTTGGAGCAACAGAGGTGACCTTTTATCTCTTTGATACTTTCTAAGCTCATTTTGAATGGTAGAATTGATGTGAGACTGAGGAATAGATGAAGATATACTTGGTTGTTGAGACACACACAGTTGATCTAGTTGGCTTGGTTCACTTTGTTGCACCAAGTATTCTGTTTCTAGGATAACATCAGTTGAATGATCAAACATTTCAGGTGTAGCATCACCATGATCTTGATCTGTTGGTTGAGTTAGATATATGAGTGGTTGATTGCTTGTTTAATACAGTAGTCTTTGACTGATATTTTCCTGAGGAAATAATGCATATATAAATTTTTTTGGATTCTATTTGAATGGAAATATGTCTTCCCTGAAGCTAATATCTCTGCTTACAAGAAAAGACTTGTTTTCAAGATCATATAATAAGTACCCTTTTTGCTCAGTAGAGTACCCCATATGGACTGTTAACGTGGATCTAGGCATCAATTTTTCATGCTGCTGAATTATCTTTGCATGAGCTAGGCATCCCAAAACTCTGAGATGATTTAGATTAGCCTTTTTACCAAATAGTCTCTCATAAGGTGTTTGATTTTGTATAACTACACTTGGTAATCTGTTGATTAGATATACTGCACTTCATACACAATAACCCAAGATTTTGATAGGTATATTTTTCTGAAACCTTACTACTCTTGTGATGTATAGAATGTGTCTGTGTTTCCTCTCAGCAACTCCATTTTGCTGAGGTGTATAAGCACAAGACATTTGATGTATAATTCCTAAGTTGGTGAACATGCTTTCACATATTGAATTCACAAACTCAGTACCATTGTCTATTCTTATTACTTTGATTAACTTGTCAAACTGAGTTTTAACTAGTGAGATGAACTTTTGTAGTACAGTGCTCACATCTATCTTTAGTTTCAGCAGAAATACCCAAGTAAACCTAGTGTAATCATCCACTAATGTTAAGAAGTATTTGTTTCCATCAACTATAGACACCTTGTAAGGCCCCCAAAGATCAACATGCACTAATTCAAAACAAACAGTAGTTTTTGTATTACTGATTGGAAAGGGTATTCTTGTTTGTTTTGCACATGGACACACTACACATTTATCTAATTTCTCAGCTACTAGATCAGTCTTTACAGTAGATAGTAATTTCTTGAGTATTGAACCTGATACATGTCCAAATCTTTTGTGCCATATCTCTATGTCTTCATTTGACTTGATTTCAATGATCGCTGGTGTTTCTTTTGCTGCTAATGAGACTTCATTATTGTATCTAGCTGGTTGTAGATTTCCAGTTAGAATGTATAGACCATTATCTTCTCTACCAATCGCTCTCACCTGTCCATTGAAAAGATCCTGAAAAATATAAAAATCAGAAAAAAGGCTACTGAGCATTTTAACTCTTTGGTAACCTTAGAGACAGATAGTAAATTATACTTAAATTGTGGTATATGGAACACATTTATTATAGTAATGTTGTTTGTAATATTGTTAGAACAAATATTAGCCACATGAGTTACATCACCATTAGGAAGGAACACTCTCTTTGGAACCTCTGGTTGAACTACAGAACCTTCGAGGTTCGAGAGGATAGAATGCAAAGGTATTTGGATAAGTTTTAGGTGAAGTTACGTCGTTTTAAAAATGGACTTTGCAGCATGTACCCCGAGACAGAAAAGTGAGGCTGGTGCCCTCGCAAATTTGGGATCATCAGTCGAGGATGACGAAATTAGCTCGGGGATTGTCGTTCAACTCTCGAAATCAGTATCGAAGAAGGTAACGCTAAGATAAACTCTACAAGCCTAACTTAGGATTGGAGGAATAAATATATTGAGTATTTGAAAAACGGAAAGCTCCCATCGGACCCTAAGGAATCGAGGGCTCTACAAACAAAAGCTGCTCGATTCACATTGGCCGAGGATGGAACATTATACAAGAGGATGTTCGATGAACTATTAGCAGTATGACTGGGACCAGAGACCACCGATTATGTCCTACGAGAAGTTCATGAGGGTACTTGTGAGAACCACTCTGGTGCCGAATCACTAGTTCACAAAATCATCAGATCAGGATACTATTGGACCAATATGGAGAAAGACACTAAAGATTTCATTCGAAAATGTGATAAGTGTCAAAGGTATGCACCAATGATCCACCAGCCCGGAGAGCAACTTCATTCGGTCATATCCCCATGGACATTTATGAAATTGGGGATGGATATCGTCCACCCTCTGCCATCGACCCCAGGTAAAGCTAAATATATTTTATTTATGACTGACTATTTCTATAAATGGGTTGAAGCACAGGCCTTCGAGAAAGTCAGAGAAAAAGAAGTTATAGAGTTCATATGGGATCACATCATATGTCGATTCGGGATACTTGCCGAGATTGTATGAAACAATGGAAAGCAATTCATCGGCAGCAAGGTAACAAAGTTCCACGAAGAGCAGAAAATAAAAGGATCTTATCAACACGGTATCATCCAAGCGGAAAAAGGCAGGCCGACTCGACAAACAAGACCATCATTCAGAATCTAAATAAGAGATTGAACGACGCCAAGGGAAAATGGAGGGAAATTCTACCCCAAGTCATTTGGGCATATCGAACAAAATTAGAGTCCAGTACAGGGGAAAAATCATTCTCCTTAGTAAAGGGCTCTGAAGCCTTGATTCCAGCCGAAGTCGAGGAACCCAGCGCCATATTTTTCTACATAAAGGAAGAATCAAATCACGAGGCTATGAATACTAGCCTAAAACTATTAGATAAAAAATGAGAGGCCACCCTCGTCCGAATGGTCGCGAAAAAACAACGCATCGAAAGGTATTATAATCGGAGGACCAACCTTCACCACTTTAGAGTCGGGGACTTGGTTCTGAGAAAAGTCACCCTCAACACTCGAGACCCTAATGAAGGAAAACTCAGACCAAATTGGGAGGGACCGTATCATGTCCTTGATGTCGTCGGAAAAGGATCTTACAAGCTTGGCACGATAAACAGAGAGAAACTACCAAACAATTGGAACATCTCACTACTCAAACGATATTATTGTTAAGGTATAACCTTATCCATTTTCATTTAAATTTTACACTAACTTATTTTCAGGTGTTCGAGTGAAGGTTTCAAAGTTCTCATCAAGCAAGAAGATATTAGGACCTTAAAGCATGTGTTGCACTCTTTTTCCCTTCGATCGATTTTTGTCCCAAATGGGTTTTTCCGGCAAGGTTTTTAACGAGGCAACCATTGTCCGTGCTTACTTAGAGTATCCGAGGTTCCTTTGCAATCAACTCGAATACTGGGGGGCATCACCACCGGATGTTATATTTTCAAGGAAATACTTCACATCAACAAGGTCTCGATAGGAAAACTTTGCATGGGCCAAACGGTCGAATGAGTCGTGTCCATTTAGATTACTCGAGCCCTAATGGAAAAACATGTATGCAAGTATGAACTACTGATAGAAGTAATTTTCTTTACCTGACATCCTGTTCCTTGATGAAAATTTCTACTTTACAAGTTCCACACTTATGATTTCTCGTGAAAACTAGCTCAAGGGATGAATGCCACTACACCTTGAATGATCAGCCCCATACTTGAGGACAACCGTAAAAAATTAACATGCTCGAATTATTAAACTTCGAAATCGTAAGATCTCAAAAAGGCAATCCTCGATTTTATAGGCCAAGGCCACCCGCATGCTTTAAACCAATAACAACACATAAGTACTCGTCACCTCACATATACGTTGTACCCGGCATTTTAAACATGTAGAAAATAGGCAAACAAGTCCTAATCCCTCAGGTCAAGGTTAACCACGACAATTACCTCGCTCCAAAAATCAACTCAAAGCTAAACCACAGTTTTGCCTTTCAAACAAGCCTCTGAGCCAACTAAATCTAGTAAAATTATCAATCAACGATTCAAAATAAGCCTTAAGAACTACCCACGAGTGAGAAAGGTTCAATTTAGGTCATTATTGAAAAAGTCAACTTCTAGTCCCGCTTGGTCCAAACCCGAAATTCGGGCCAAAAATCGATTAACCATTCACCCATGAGCCTGGTTATGCAATTTGTTTCGAAGTCCGACCCAATGAGGTCTAAATTCCGATTTTACGAAATTTCAAAGTCTACCCAAATCCCCAATTTCTACCATGAAATCCTAGAGTTAGGTTTAAATCTTATAAAATGTAATGGGTAATTGAAATAAAGTAGGTTAGAATCACTTACCAACGAATTGGGGAAGAAGATCTCTTGGAAAAATCGCCTCTATGGTTTCTAGACTTGAAAATTTGAAAGAATGAGAAAAATCCCGTCTAACTTAGCTTAGGTCCAGGCGCAGATGTCGCAATTGCGAACCCCGCAAATGCGAGAAATCCTTCACAATTGTGAAGGTCCCTCATCTGTGCTACCATCGCAAATGCGACGGTTTTGTTCGAAATTGCGAACTTGGGACTTCCGCAATTGGGACCCCTTGATCGCAATTGCGAACCATTCCCTCCCTAATACTACTTCGCAAATGCAAACCAATTGTTTGCAAATGCAAACCCATGGTGCCTAGCTACTCTTCACCATTGCGAGGGAGTAGCTCGCAATTGCTAACCTGACATGTTGAATTACTTATCACAATACGAAGCCAGACCTCGCAATTGCGAGGTTTGAGGCCTGCACCAGAAACAGTAGAGCACTAGCTATTTTCTAAGTCCAGTTTCATTTTGTAGCCTATCCGAAACTCACCCGAGCCCTCGGGGCTCCAAACCAAACATGCACACATGCCCAAAACCCACATACGAACTCGCTCGCATGATCAAATCACCAAAATAACACCTAAAACTACGAATCGGGCACCAAATCAAATGAAATTTTCAATGAAACTTTAGAATTTCTATTTTAACTACCGGACGTCCGAATCACGTCAAATCACGTCAGTTGGGCACCAAATTTGGCAGACAAGTCATAAATATAGTATTGAACATATACCAAGCGCAGGAACCAAAATCCGGACCCGGTAGAATAAATTCAAACCTTGGTCAAATCTTTAAATTCATTAAATCTTTAAGCTTCAAATTTTCGACAAAATGCGATAACTCGAGCTAGGGATCTCCAAATTCGAGTCCGGGCATACGCCAAGGCCCCAAATCACGATACAGACTCATCGGGATTATCAAAATATGGATCCGGGTCCGTTTTCTCAAAACGTTGACCAATGTCAACTCAAATGGATCGTTATGGCATAATTTCACATTTTATCAAATTTTAACATAAAAGCCTCATGAAAAAAAACACGGACTGCACACGCAACAAGTCTAAAATGAGATATTTGAGGTTTTGAAGCACAAAATTAAGGTTTAAAAATCTAGATGACCTATCGGGTCATCACATTCTCCACCTCTAAATTAACCGTTTGTTCTCGAACGGACATAGAAAAGTACATGGACGGATGAAAAGGTGTGGATATCTATTCTGCATATCCGACTCGGACTCTCACGTAGCTGCCTCTACCGGCTGACCTTTATACTGTACTCGAACTGAAGGATAACTCGTTGACCTCAAGTGTCGAACCTACCGGACTAGAATAGCCACCGGCTCCTCCTCGTAAGTCAAATCCTTGTCCAACTGGACTGAGTTGAAATCTTGCACATGGGATGGATCACTGTGATACTTCCGAAGCATAGACACATGGAACACTGGATGACTACTGACAAACTAGGTGGAAATGCGAGCCTGTAAGCCACCTCACCCACTCTCTCCAGAATCTCAAAGTGCCTGATATACCTAGGGCTCAACTTTCCCTTCTTCCCAAACCTCATCACACCCTTCATGGGTGAATCCCGAAGTAATACTCTCTCTCCGGCCATGAATGCAACATCACGAACTCGACGGTCGGCACTTTTTGGCCTAGACTGATCTGTGTGAAGTCGATCCTGAATAATCTTGACCTTATGCAAGGCATCCCTGTACCAAATATGTACCTAACAACTGAGCTTCCCCCGGCTTGGACCATCCAACTGGCAATCGGTATCGCCTCTTGTATAATGTCTCATATGGAGCCACCTGAACTCGATTGATAGATGTTGTTGTAGGCAAACTCCGCATGTAGCAAGAACTGATACCAAGAACCCCCGAAATTAATAACACAAGCACAGAGCATATCCTGCTCTAAATAGTGCGCTTGGACTGTCCTTCCGTCTGAGGATGAAATGTTGTGCTCAACTCAGCCCGCGTGCCTAACTCACACTGAACTTCCCTCCAGAAGTGCGAGGTGAACTGCGTACATCGATCCGAAATGATAGACATGGGCACACAGTGAAGACGGACGATCTCATGGATGTATATCTCAGCCAACCGCTCTGAAGAATAGGTAACTGCCACAAGAATGAATTGAGCTGACTTGGTCAGCCTATCCACAATAACCCATACGGCGTCAAACTTCCTTTGAGTCCGTGGGAGTCCTACAACAAAATCCATAGTGATACGCTCTCACTTCTACTCAAGAATCTCGAAATTCTGAAGCAAATCACCTGGTCTCTAATGCTCATACTTTACTTGCTGAAATTTAGACGCCGAGATACATATGCAACTATATCCTTCTTCATTCTTCTCCACCAATAATGTTGTCGCAAGTCTTAATACGTCTTGGCGTCACCCGGATGAATAGAATACCGGGAAGTGTGTGCCTCCTCAAGAATCAACTCATGAAGTCCATCTACATTGGGCACACAAATACGACCCTGCATCCTTAAAACTCCATCATCTCTAACATTAACCTACTTGGCACCACCGTGCCGCATCGTCTCCCTAAGGACAAGAAAATGAGGGTTATCATGTTGCCGCTCTTTGATGCGCTCATATAAGGAAGACCGAGCGACTGAGAAAGCTAGAACACGACTGGGCTCCGAAACAGCTAACCTCAAGAATTGATTGGCCAAGGCCTGAACATCTGACGCAAGCGGTCTCTCACCGACTGGAATATGCACAACGCTGCCTATACTCACTGCCTTTCTACGCAAGGTATTGTCCACCACATTGGCCTTCCCAAGATGATACAAGATGGTGATATCATAGCCTTTCAATAGCTCCAACCACCTCCTCTGCCTCAAATGAGATCTTTTTGTTTAAACAAATACTGTAGGCTCCGGTGATCTGTGAATACCTCGAACGACACACCGTAAAGATAGTGCCTACGAATCTTTAGTGCATGAACAATGGCTTCCAATTCTAAGTCATGAACAGGGTAATTCTTCTCATGAATATTTAATTATCATGACGCATATGCGATCACCCCGTCATCCTGCATTAATACTGCACCGAGCCCAACATGAGATGCATCACAATACACTGTGCAAGATCCTGAACCTTTGGGCAACACCAACACTGGCACCGTAGTCAAAGCAATCTTGAGTTTCTGAAAGCTCGATTCACACTCGTCTGACCGTCTGAACGGGGCACCCTTCTGGGTCAATCTGGTAAATGGGGCTGCTATAGATGAAAACCCCTCTACAAACCGACGGTAATAACCCCGCCAAACCCAGGAAACTACGATTCTTGGTAGCTGAAGTGGGTCTAGGCCAGTTCTGAACTTCCTCAATCTTCTTAGGATCCACCTGTATGCCCTCTGCTGATACGACGTGTCCCAAAAAGGCGACTGAGTCTAACAGAAATTTTCACTTTGAAAACTTGGCATATAACTGGCTATCACTTCGAGTCTGAAGTACAATCCAAGATGCTGCTCGTGCTCCTATCTACTGTGGGAGTAGATCAAGATATCATCAATAAATACAATCATGAAGGAATCCAAGTAGGGCTTGAGCACCCAGTTCATCAAATCCATAAATGTTGCTGGGGCATTACTCAGCCCAAACGACATCACTAGAAATCATAATGCCAATACCGAGTCCAAAAAGCTGTGTTAGGGACATCTGATAAGTGGGGATTTTGACTACTTATTAGCACCCTTAAGCTTTCATTTTAGTTAAAAAATGTTTAATTGTGTTCCCGAAAACTGATGAAATGTGCTTAACTGCAGGAATATTGAAAGATGAGCCCCCAAGATGAAATCCAACTCAAGAAGGAGTAATCTGAACTCAAGAAAAAAAAAGGCACAAAATCTAAGAAGTGCGGACCGTAGAATATCATCTGCAGCCATAGGGTGTGAAGAACAATCCATTAGAGATTGGTGCAAAGTGCGGTCCGCACATGAATTGTACGGCCGTAAAAGCTGGGTTAGAGCGAAGTTTAAAAAACCTACATTTCAAGTCTACTAAAAGTGCGGACTACAAAATAATTGTGCAGCAGTAGTAGAAGAGCTGTGTGGACGCAAATACAATTGTGCGGACCGTAGAAGAGTAAGGTGTGGCCGCAATTACTATTTTTCGGATTGCGAAAAGAATGCAGTGCGACCGCAATTCAAAATTATGCTGCCAAAGACTTCCTATCCTGTCAAGCTGAAGAAAAGTGCGGACCACACATGGAATTGTGCGGCCGCATAACCTCCGAAAGGGCATTTTTTTGAAATTTCTAACCCTGTATAAATAGAAGAGTTTAACTTTTTTAGGTAACTTTTGACATCATCTACTACAGTAAAAGGTTCCTTTTACTCTTTTTAGTATTTTTTGCTAGTTTGAACATATAGTTTATCAATTTAATTGGATATATGGGTTTAATTATCATTTCTTCTCCTATTTCTTCAATTTTATGCATGAGTAACTAGGTTTTCACTAGGGTTGTGACCCAACCCTAGTGTGTAAACTTAATCGATGTATGATTTATTGCTTGTTTATGGTTGGGTCTTTATTATTTAGCCTTGTTCTTGCTTTTATTTGAAGATGTAATGGTTGTAAACACTAGTTCATGCATATTTCATTTGGTCTCTACTTGAGAAAGAGAGACTTAGTCTAGGAGAACTTGGCTATCAAGAAATTAGGTCAATCGAGAGATTGATAAGACCAATTAAAGGGTTGAACCTAGACACAGTAAAACCCGACTTGAGCTTTTTATCAACCGTTTTGTTCAATACCCATTTAGACTTGAGAAATCCAAATTGGGAAAAATCATTCTCTGAACGAGAGGTATTGAGTGGGTAACTGAGTGTTGATATCTATAACACACCCCGATAAATAAAATAAGCTTTAAAGTTTAAAACCGGTTAGGAAAACACCTAGGCAAAGGTCATAGCCATAGGCCTTTTATATCATTTGAAAACCAGCAAAAACAATCTCCTAGTTTCATTCTTTAAATTGCAATCATAGTTCAATTTGGATTTTTAAACAACCAAACTTTGTGGAAGTGCAAATTTAGATATACAAACTCACACGCTAAAATATATACTATTAACTCCCATACGTATAGCTCTCCACAGAATTCGACCCCGACTCCTGTTGGGTATTACTATTGCATAGACCATTTTAATAACCTCGACTAGTGGGGTGAAATTGGACGAGATTAATTTTTGGCGCCATTTCCGGGGAGCTAAAAAACAATGTTAGCTATATATTTAGGGGTATTTTTGGGATATCTTCTTTTCTTTCCATGTTACTAACGTGTTAGTATTGTAGGTGCAATCATGGCAAACAACAAGCTCGGAAACATAGCCGTGGGGTATGTGGACTTTGAGGATGATCAAATGGATGAGTTCCCTCTTGAACCTCAAGCCAATAGACGAGACCAACCGCCTCAAGACAATCTACCTGCTCCACCCCCACCTCCACCATGAGCAGCTCCACACCGGGTGTTGCCGAATGAAGGGTATGCTAGTGGTATAGTACCACTCCGTATTAGGGCGGGAAACTTTCCAATAACCAATGTGATGCTTACTTTACTCGAGAAATGAGGGTTCTTCACCGGTACACCAGGTCAAAATTCATATAAACATTTGAAGGGGTTCGTAGATACGTGTTGGGGGAGCAAATAAACAAATGTATCTGAGGATGCTTTGAGGATAAGGCTTTTTCCCTTCTCTCAACGGGGGAAAGCTTTAGATTGGTTGGAACATTTTCCAAATCATTCCATTCGTACTTGGGATGAACTAGAGGAGAAATTTATTTTCTCTCCCGGGGAATGGCTATTCTTCGGGATGAAATTCTAGCATTCAAGCAAGAGCCCAATGAACCACTACACAAGAAATGGGAAAGATATAGAACAATGGTGAAAGAGTACCCCAACAATGATATGACGGAGAACATGATTCAACAAACTTTCTATCAGGGGATCAATACAACCAACCAATGTGTGGTGAATCAACATGCCGGTGGGAACTTCATGACTACGCCTTTTTTTGAGGCGTGTAATATTTTGGATGTGATGGCGGATACTTCATCGGCGTGGAAATGTAGAGGGAATGTTCCATAAGGTGATCCCAATGTGATTCTTCTTCATAAAGAGTTACATGACCATGGAAAAGCCATAACCGAGTTGACAACCACCATGAACCAATTGGCAAAGGCTCAACTTCAACAAGTGCGAAACCCGAGGCAAGTCAGTTCAATGGAGGAGGTCAATATGATGGTGAACAAGAGAAGAACAAAAAGTTCACAAGTGCAACAAAGAGTGGACAATTTTGTGCAAAATGATAGTGGATTTGATCAAGGTGATTCTTACAATGACCAATAAGAAGAGGTCCAATATGTGAACAAATTTCAAGGGAAAAGAAACAACTTCCAAGGCCCTAGTCAAAAACAATGGAGACCTTCAAATAATCAACGCAATTGGAATTCTCAAAATCAAGGTAATTGGAGTGGTGAAAACAATGAAGGAAACTGGAATAACAAAAATCAAGAAAATTGGAGTGGAAGAAATAATCAAGAGAATTCTCATAACAATAATAACCAAGGTAATTTGGGAGAGAACAATCAAGGCGGGTGGAACAACAATCAAGGATATCAGGGGTTGGGTTTTCAAAGTCCCCTGATGTATCAACAATCGATCAACCCACCTCCTTATATTTCTAATGGTCCTAGTTCCTCCAACAATGAAATGGGACGTATTGAGAACATGTTCAAGAAAATGATGGAGAAGAATGCTGATTTCGATGCCCAACTTGCTTCACACAACACATCAATCCGAAACTTAGAAGAGCAAATGGGTCAAATCTCTCAAGCTTCAAATTCTCGTCCTAAGGGAGCACTACCAAGTGATACAGTAGTGAATCCGAAGGGTGGGAACAATACGGGCATGCCATGTCCATTACTACAAGAAGTGGAAGAGGTGGGAATGCACCTACCTCAAGTTAAAGGCAACCTGTGGATGATGAGCAAGTGGTAGAAGAGTAGGAGATCTTGATCAATGTTGTGCAAGCAAATGATGAAGTGCGGATTGATATTGATGACATGGTGGAAGAGACTCAAGATGATGTGAACTTGTCTACGGATCATGTGATTGACATACCCGAATAGGTAGTGAAAAAATATAAGGCACCATTGCCTAAGCCACCTCATCCATATCCTCAAAGGCTTGCCAAGAAAAATGGTGAGAATCAATTCAAAAAGTTCATTGATATGATGAATAGTCTCTCTATAAATGTGCCATTAGTTGAAGCCTTGGAACAAATGCCCGGGTATGCAAAGTTTATGAAGGATTTGGTGACAAAGAAGTGGTCGATGAATTTTGAAACTATCAAAGTGACTCACCAAGTGAGTGTAATTGTGCATTTGATGGCTCCTAAGTTGGAAGATCCTGGTGCTTTTACAATTCCTTGTACCATTGGAAGTGCCGAGTTTACTAAAGCACTTTGTGATCTTGGGGCGAGTATTAATTTGATGCCCTATTCGGTTTTCAAGACATTTGGGAATTGGAAAACCAAGACCCACATCTATGAGATTACTAATGGTCGATCTCACAATGAAGAGACTATTGGGGGCGATTGAAGATGTATTGGTTCGAGTTGACAAGTTCATTTTCCCGGCGGATTTTGTTATTCTTGATTGTGAAGTGGACTATGAGGTGCCAATTATTCTTGGTAGACCTTTCCTTGCTACGGGGAAGGATCTCGTTGATTTGGAAGCCGGAGAACTCATTTTCCGGGTGGGTGATGAAAATGTGGTGTTCCATGTGTGCAAATCTATGAGGCAACCGAATAGCAATGAGGTTTGTTCTTTCATGGACTTGGTGACCAATGAGATTATCGATGATACAAGAGCCACGATTAATGTGGGTGATATGTTGGAGGCCTTTTTTCTCAATTTTGATGATGACGAGATGGATGGGTTCATGGAATGTGTTAATTATTTGCAAGGAATAGGGTCGTACAACTATGCACCCCAGAAACTTTCCTTGGATATTGAGAATAGGAAAATTCCTCCTACAAAGCCTTCAATTGAAGAGCCTCCTATCTTAGAGTTGAAGCCATTGCCTCCACATCTCAGGTATGAATTCCTTGGCCCTTGTTCTACTTTACCGGTTATTCTTTCCTCTTGTTTGACTAACGTACACGTTGACTCTACATTGGCGGTGATCCACAAGAGGAAGAAAGCTATTGGGGAATAAGCCCCGCATATTGCATGCACAAGATTAACTTGGAGGAAGATGCCAAATCCTCCATTGAACATCAAAGGAGACTCAATGAATCCATGCAAGACATGGACAAAAAGGAGATCATCAAGTGGTTAGATATCGGGTTTGTCTACACAATTCTGACAGTTCATGAACTTCTCCAGGTGTTCCAAAGAAGGGGACATAAATGTGGTCCCCAATGATAAGAACGAGTTGATTCCCACAAGAACGGTGACCGAGTGGAGAGTGTGTATGGACTATCGGAAGCTAAACAAAGTCACAAGGAAAGACCACTTCCCACTCCCCTTCCTTGACCAAATTCTTGATAGGTTGGCCGGCCGTGCTTTCTATTGCTTTCTAAATGGATATTTGGGCTACAACCAAATCCTTAATTCCCTGAAAGATCAAGAGAAAACAACTTTCACTTGTCACTATGGAACTTTCGCTTTCAAGCGGATGCCATTTAGTTTATGCAATGCACCGACAACTTTTCAACGGTGTATGCTGGCGATCTTTACGAATATGGTAGAGGACTACCTTGAAGTCTTCATGGATGACTTTTCGTTAGTCGGGGATTCATTTGATGATTTCTTGGCTAATTTGGACAAAGGATTGGCAAGGTCTGAAGAAACGAACTTGGTGTTGAATTAGGAGAAATGCCATTTCATGGTCGAGGAAGGCATTGTCCTTGGCCAAAAGATTCCAAATAAGGGTCATAGAGGTCGACAAATAAAATATAGAGGTGATTTCAAAACTTCCACCTCCAACATCAGTGAAAGGCGTGAGAAGTTTCTTGGGGCATGTAGTGTTCTATCGGCGCTTCATAAAGGATTTTTCCAAAGTGGTGAACCCCTTGTGAAAGCTTTTGGATAAATATTCTAAATTTCACTTAAATGATGATTTCATGAGAGCCTTTGAATTGCTAAAGTTCAAGTGGACAACTACTCCCATTATCACCGCTCCTAATTGGAGTATTCCTTCATGTGTGATGCTAGTGATGTAGCGGTTGGAGCAGTTTTGGGACAACCTATCAACAAGATTTTTCATTCGGTCTACTATGATAGTAAGACCATGAATGATGCCCAAGTAAATTACACCATTACCGAAAAACAGATCCTACCCATTGTGTTTGCTATTGAGAAGTTCCGCCCGTAATTGATAGGTGCAAAAGTTATTGTTCATACGGATCATGCGGCACTTCGGTATCTTATGAGAAAGAAAGGTTTGAAAGATAGGTTGATGAAATGGGTGGTATTATTGCAAGAGTTTGATATTGACATTCAAGATCGAAAAGGGAATGAAAATAAAGTAGTGGACCACTTGTATCGTTTGGATGAGGAAGGGAGGACACATGATGGCCTTGAAATCAATGAATCCTTCCCCGATGAGCAACTCTTGGCTATTTCAATGAAGGAGGTCCCTTGGTTCGCCGATCTAGAAAACTTCCTTATGTGTGGAATCATCCCGAATGAGTTCTCTTCAGATCAAAGGAAGAAGCTCAAACGGGATTGTCAAGACTATTATTGGGATGAGCCTTACCTCTTCCAGATTTGGACGGATGAGGTAATTAGAAGACGTGTACTGGATGAAGAGCAAAATGTTATTCTTGAGGCTTGCTATTCTTCGCCTTATGGTGGTCACATGGCGGAGCAAGAACGGCGGCTAAAGTGCTAAGTTATGGTTTCTTTTGGCCCACTCTCCAAGAATGCATGTGATATGGTGAAAAGATGTGATGAATGCCAACGGGCCGGTAGAATCTCGAAGAAGAATGAAATGCCTCTCACTACTATTTTGGAGATTGATATCTTTGATATGTGGGGTTTTGACATCATGGGTCCTTTTGTGGGTTCTTGTGGAAAAACCTAAATCTTTAGTCATGGTTGATTATGTTTCTAAATGGGTTGAGGCCGTTTCTCTACCCAACAATGAAGCGAGAAGTGTGGTGGCAGTTTTGAAGAAGAATATTTCACAAGATTTGGAACTTCGCGGGCTATCATAAGCGATGAGGGGTCGCATTTTTGCAATTACGCGTTCATTTTGCTTAGCAAGTATGATTTCACTCATAAAGTTATGACTCCCTATCATCCACAAGCTAGCGGTCAAGTGGAAGTCTCCAACCGGGAGATAAAGAGTATCTTGTCCAAAACAGTGAATGCTAACGGACGAATTGGTCAAAGAAGCTTAATGATGCACTATGTTCTTATCGGACTGATTTCGAAACTCCTATTAGGATGTCTCCATATCGGTTTGTGTTTGGAAAAGCTTGTCATCTCTCGGTGAAACTTGAGCACAAAGCCATGTGGGCTCTAAAGAAGTTGAATCTTGATTGGGATGCAGTTGCTAACTTGCGGGTTGTACATTTGATTGAATTGGATGAGTTCCGGTACCATGCATATGAAAGTTCGTCCTTGTACAAAGAGAGAATGAAGTACCTTCATGAAAAATACATCCGAAATAAGGAGTTCAAGGTGGGCTACCTTGTTTTGTTGTTAAACTCACGATTGAAGATGTTTCCCAGAAAGCTAAAATCCAAATGGAGTGGCCCCTTTGAAATTGTGGTGTGACATATTTTGGTGCATTGGACTTGAAGAACAAAAATGATGAGGTATTCCGAGTCAATGATCACTGGGTGAAGCATTATTTGGGACAAGCTGATGATGGCCACGTGCTGGTAGTTACTCGTTTGAAGTGATAGTAATCTGCGTCGTGCCGCCATGTTAAATCAGGTGCTTCTTGGGAGGAAACCCATGTTTTCTTTTTCTTTTTCTTTTCTTATTTTGTAGATAGATGTTATTTTGTGCTAATTGGATTTGAAGTGTGTTGCAGGAATGAGTGTGCTTTACAAGAACCGTGCTCAGAAAATTGGCTAAGTGTGGAAAAAGTGCAGACTGCACAATTAAGAGTGCTACAACAGAAGGAAATTGCGGTCGCACAATTCTTGTGTTGACCACACAACTTGGAAAGAGAAAATGCAAACTCTCTGAAGTTTGGTCTATCAGAGAAATGGCCGATCTCTGGCTGATCATCGATTTCTACGGTCCACAGTCGAAATCTACGGTCGCAGCACAAATTGTGCGGACCGCAGATCAACAAAGGCTACTGAGCATCCAGGTAACAGAGTGCGGACCGCAGAAGGAATTCTGCGGCCACACTCCCCTTCTATTCCCCAAGTCTGCCCGCAAGTATAAATAGTATCCTAAGGCTACTGTAAATATTGTTTCCCTCTCTGAGCACTCTAAACTCTAAAATTTGGAAATCATCGGTTCAATCATCTGCCACACTCCATCCACATCTATGATCATTTAGTTTCACTCCTTCATATCTGGTACGCTTCAATTACAAATAGAATTTTTCAATTTCTTTTTTTTAGTTAGTTTAATTTACAATTTTTAGGTAGTTTAGGCCATTTGTCAATAGATTTCAATTTTACTACCATGTGGGGTTTAATCTATAATGGGTCAATTGCCAATTGCTTTTATGGGGATTGGGTAAATTGATTTCCATGTTTAATTGTTAATACCATATGAATATGTGCAAAAACTTAAAACCCATAGGAAATTCTAATCAACTTTGGTATGAAATCTACGGCCGCACAAGAAATTGTGCAGTCCGCAGAAGTAGAAAATAGGGTTCATTGTTCAAGCATGATCTGCGGACGCACTTGAAATTGTGCGGACCACAGAAATTCCACCGCGGCCAAGTGTGTGTGGTCGCAGAACAGACCAATCTCTGCCATCAGAGAGTTGGCACTTTTGGGATGTCCAATGTGCGACCCCAAACATAATTATGGGTACCGCACTTCAATTTTGTGATCGCACTCAACATTGTGTGGACCGCAATTCTATCACTACGTCCGCAAGTTCAAATTGTGTGGTCCGCACAACCCAGTCTGTGGCCGCACTTGTAACTGTGCGGACCGCACTTCCCTACCCTTCACTTTCATTCTACACCGTGATATACTGTCCGTGTGCAATAGAATTACAACTAACTGCTGCTATTGCTTGTTACAAAAAATGGTCAGATCTCGTGGCCGCAATGACACTTCAAAGGGAAGGGGTGAACCTTCCAGAGGTCGAGGCAAAAGTACTTTTTCTCTCGCCCTCCAAAGGATAATCACCAAAAAAGCTACAACACGCCGAGAAAGACAGCCCGAGCCCTTCGAATCTAGTTCATACGCTGCATCTCGTGAAGCATCTGAGGGCAACTTAGTGCAAGAGCAGCCTGCTGTTCAATCACAGCCACTGCATCCACAAGGAAGTTATCAACTCCGAGACGAGACTTCCTCCTTACATAGAACTTTCGAGGGTTCGAAGAGTGCAAGTTAGGCTATAGAGCCCTCTCATACACCTGTCCCTGAGAAACCAGCAGTTACTGTTGATGATATTTCGGATGATGGCCGAGGAGGTGATACTACAGTAGCCGGCCTTGAGAGGTTGAAGAAGAAAGAGGTCTGGGAGGGCCGTTTTGTGAGTCTAGCTTCCTTCACCATCTTCCGTGGGTGGTGGCCGGTGAGATCGCTCACTCTTCAGCTATAATTCCAACTTCAAGATCTTGACAAGTTTGATCCATCCGTTTTCAGATAGTTCTGAGAGAGGAAGGGGTGGATTTGGTTCACCCAATCAGTTGTGGACGCCAAAGAGTATTTGGTCGAGAATTCTATGCCAATATGGAACAATTTAAACCAAGGTATCAAAGTTACAAAAGTGAGAAATATGAAGGTGCGGTTCGACCAGCACACATTGAACTCCTACTTTGGGTTTGAGGAAGTTGAGCCGACACAGTATTTGGAGAAGCTGGAAATGAGTGATGTAGCTCGCCCATGGCTAGCTGAGCTTCTTGCATCCCGGGGGCCACCACCACCATGGATCAATGCAGGGGTTCCACTTCAGTGGAACACCCTAAATTTCGAGGTGAAGGGATGTCAGACCTTCGTATGCAGCAGACTATACTCGTTCCATAACGAGACAAACTTACCCATTCCACAAGCAGTTCTAGTCGCCTCAATTATGGACGGGTACCCGATCGATGTGTGTGCCGTGATATCGATCAACATGTCAGTGTCGCCAGGCAGGATGATACCTCCTACCCGTATCCCAACACTATCACGGAGTACCTTACGGATGCACGGGTAGAGCCCATGGATTTTGACACGAAGGTTCTGGCAAAGAAGACCTTCTCTTGATATTCTCTTATGGATTCAAAGAACCTGAAGAGAAAGGGTCAGTTGACTACTACCGTAGGCCAGTCTGATGAGCCTTCGGCGGTATCTTCAGAGTCAGCAGATATGCCTTCCACTTCAGCAGAGCCTTCTGCCAGTGCAGCTGCCATGCCTCCAGCTTCAGCCTCAGTGCCTCCCACCTCGGTTTTGAAGCCGGTGTCTATGCCTTCTGCTCTACTCTCTGCGCTACGAGTCTTCCAGACTTTGGCGAGCCTCAACAACTGGATGCAGATAGCTACTGCAAAGCTGTCTGACATATCCTGTCATATTGCAGCACAGTCATCTATGACGGCACCCCAGATGCCCCTTTACGGTCGAACAGACCCTGAAAAAGATCCTGGATAATCAGCACACTATCATGGCCATTCTAGTACAACATGCATCCGTGATAGAAGAATTAGCCAAGGAAGTGAAGAATATGCGGAAGTCACAGGCATCAAAGAAGTCAGTGGATAAGCTCTGGTGACATGTCACCAAACTTGCAGCAGCCGGAGACTTTCCATTTGACATGTTGATAGACCCGCACCACCCATGCCCATATCCTATAGCACATGCAGCACCATCTGGCCAGTTTGAGGAGCCCGACCTTGCTACTGACACTGTCGATGCAGTCCGTCAGATGTTCACCAACCCAACCTGACTTGAGGATGATGAGATCCAATTGGAGACTGAAGTCTGTGCCATTGCTGGGGACACAGAGATGGCCACAGAGCCATAGGGAGTTTTCTTCACTTTGACCCTCATTTTAATTTTATTTTGTTAAGCATTGGGGACAATGCTTATTTTTATTCGAGGAGCGGAGTTTCTTTGACATTTTGATGATTCTGTATTTTGATAACTTTGAGACATTTGACATTTAATTAACTTATTACTATTTTCTCCTTATTTCTCATTACGTATATATTCTCTCTTATCCCTCATTATGTATATTCGTTAGCTTTCAATAGTTTTTTTTGTTTTATAGCTTCTTTATCTTTATGTTTGTCTTCTTTTTGAATTAGTAGCTTCATTTTTATTTAAAATCTTATTTTTATGTTTTAGTGGATAATAAGCCTTTGGTTTTTCTAATGTCACGGTTCTTTCCAAAGGTAGTTTTTGTGTGAACCGGGTGACTCTTCCCATGTCATGACAACCTTCTTAAGGGATTGAGTCTATTTTTGGTGTTTAGGTAAGAATAGTATCAATAATGAATAAAAAGACCTAATTGAGTCATGCTCGAAGAGTCAAACATGCTTCACTTGGTATCAACACACTTAACTACGTGCTTATGGTTGAAAAAAAGATTTTTGGAAAGAAGTAGTTCTAGTTAGTGACCTTTTGACTCTTGTGTTGACTTAGGCAACCATCGAGTAGTTTAGTCGAACCATAATGATTTTCAATCTTGAATATGGTCGTTGTGGACCCTCGACTCTATCCTCTTTAATAATCCAGCTGCATGAGAGGAGAGATGTTGTTATTGCAAGCCCAAGTACCCGTGCAAATGGTCTAGAACTTGTCCCAAATGTGTTTCTAGGCAAAATATTAAGTTTTACTTGGATTGAGAAGTTATTGTAGGCTCTCCTTGACCCGCTTGAAATTTTCCATTGCCCAAAAATATTATTATCCCTAGTCAACCCATTTGAGCCTAAAACCTTTCTCATTTGGTAACCATGTTACAAGCATTTACCCATTTTGTCGTGACCCTCTCATGGCACCCCAGCTTTCCTCAACACTCTTGTGAAACAATTGGCTAAAAATGTAAGTTTGGGGGAGAGACGAGGAGTTTGAAAAAGGTATCAAGGCACAAAAAGAGAAAAGAAATGAAGAGAAGGAAAGGAAAGAAAAAGAAAGAGCAAAAAGAAAAATGCAAAAAGAAAGTGAATAAGTTGAAGAGTTGAAGGGATTCAAAGAAAGGTAATGATTCAAAGCATGGAGAAATCAAAGAAGGAGAAAATGAATATCATGACCAAGAAAGAGTGATGTTAAGTCTCTCTAGTTCCCCTAAGGAAAAGAAAATGCCTCAAAGAATTGGCAAAGCATGAGCCGAAAAAAGAAAATGAAGTGCTTAAGAAAAGATGAACATATTCTATCATAGCATATCCAACCTTAGTCCAAAATCCTTCATAACATTCCAAAAAATCCCTACGTTACTTCAAGTCGAGTGAGATTACATTAGTGGTGATCTACATGAGGGGCAAGCCTATGGTAGTTAAAATCGTACTTGCGACATTCTTTTGAGAGAGATGAGTGAACATTTTGCAAATCTTTGGATTGAGTGATATATTCTTAAGTGAGATAGGCAAAGAGAGAGTAGAGGAGGAGGAAAATGAGATCAACAATGACCTAAATGAAAGAGCGGGATTCCTTGATGAATAAAGTCAAATATTGATGCTCAAGTGTCACATTAAAACTATTTATGCTTAAAAGTTTAACTTGTTGCCTTGTTGATAATTTGTTGGTTGATTTCCCAATGCACACGCAAGTGTACGTGGTCGACAAGTAATATAGGA
>ML341938.1:0-43097 GCA_005239505.1 Nicotiana paniculata
TTTCCCCCCGAGACGCTCCTTTCAGGGCCCAATTTAAAGGGGTTAGTGACATTGGTTGGGACAACTCGTTTCCTTTTGGAAAAGGGATTTGCATATTTGAAGAGTCGGCACCTAACGATTTAAAGGTGCATTAGGGCGCCTATTAGGGTTCATTTACAACTACGTTTTAGTAACCAGATACAAGGTAAGGGCTTGAAATTATCCTAAGGGAAGGTGTTAGGCACCCCTCGAGATCCACAAGTGTGGTTCCCGCCCAAATAGCATTTGTGAATTGTACAATTAACAAGTAAACAAATACTATCCAAATAATAGGGGATTTTAGTCTAGGTACGCATATGTTTGAAAATAGTTAATAAAGCGATAGATTTTTTGAAAAGGGTTATAATCTAAACATGTATATAGAGTAGGAGTATCCTAGGTTTGTTTGTATATGGATCACATCAATGCAATACTTGGTATGACACTCCTCAAAGAGGGGCTACACATGGTATTAGCGCACCGGTCATCATATCCATATCTACCCTTTCCCACCCAATGAAGGTAATTAAAGCGAGTGTTGGTCACGACCTCTATTGCATGATGTTACCCGTCACTTCCTATTAGTCCCGGAGGAGTTAGGACTTCTATACTATAAAGGGGTTCTAGGAAAGCCCTCAGGTTTTAAAGGTAAAATACTAAGGCGACACATAGAAAAACAAATAGGACTGCAGATAGGGGTAACACATAAACAGGAAAGGCTCCAGTACATCCACAAATAATGCACAGAATCAGCATGACTCAAAGACAGTTAAGGTATTGGTTTAAATTCAGATCCTAAAACATGGTATCTAAGTCATAACAATGGAGAAACAGATTTATTGCATAACTCGGAGAGGAAGTCTTAATCAGTTTGCCTACTGATTTTAAGCATGCTGATAATGAGACAGTAATCACAAGAGGGGAGTTCCAGTCTTCATTTTGTTTAAGGTTGATTACCTAAGGCTTGTTTAGGCATAGGATCATATATTAATGTTGAGGTTTTTTTAATGCTTTAGAATAGGCAGAAGTAGCAGCTTATTTTAATGTTGTTTACCTTAAATCAGGATTTATAAGTGCGTAGCATGATGAGACGTGATTGCAGCTTATGTTAACACATTTATCCTAGGACCGGACCCCTAAATGCTTTCAGGACATATTTACATGGGCAGAATCACACGGTGACAACTCATTTTAGTGTTATTATTTACCCTAGAGACAGGACTTCTAAGTGATAGTAGTAATGATGAGATGCTGAAAAAAACAGTATATATGAAGCCTAGGGAGCATGGTATCTAATGCATGGAGTGCTTGGTATGTGTTATTCCTAAACATGACTTCGATTGCGCAGAGAAGAAAAGTAAACCTACGAGCATGGTTTCTACCCCTGGCTACACTACATCATACATATTACCTTCCCTTCTTTCACTATCCAAACCCCAGAGTTGTTTACAAATAATTATTACAGACCATTGAGAATGAATTACATAATTGAAATAAAAATAAGAAGTTATCTATAGGGAGCCTACAGTATAGGCCCATATCTCCATATCCTCAATGCCAAGTAGTGTTTCACATTTCTTTCTCATTATCCGGGTGTATCAGAGTTCCCTAAGGATCTCGAGGGATCCCAGACAGTGCTCACACCCAGATTTCATAGCCATAGCAAAGTAAGTGCATTGTGGAAGGGCCAGTCTTAGTATGTCAAAGTTCAGAGGGAGCTCAAGGGTCCCAAAGCAATGCTCACACAAAGGGGGCAAAACCTAAGGATCTAGGAGTAAAGTGAGAGTGCTTGACATAGTTTTGAAAGCTTTGAGTAAGGAAATAGTTTTACACAAAAGACTGGTTTAAAAGGAGTTTTTGTAACGGACTTTATTCAATAAAACAGTTTGAAAAGAGTAAGGCAATCATAATAAACACATCCACATCGTAGGATCAGAACATCATACTAAGACAAGTTTAGCAACCACAAGCATTGTAGCGATGGATTGGGGGCATACAGGGCACAAAGTAGTGAACATGCAACAGGCAGAAGTAGACATAGATGCAGAATCACAAGTTCCAAAGGGGGTTCATGGAATTGGGATACAACATTGTATAGGTTTGGACTAGACATAACAGTATCAAACAGCTTAAGGTAATACCAATAGAGGCATGCCCTAACCAAAGCTAATTTACAGACATAAGAATCAAGAGAGTCACATAGAAACAGGTTTTAAGTACATAAAGACATGTTGATTATGAAAGTAAAACTTTCTAGATGAAGCCCAAGATTTTAATTACATGTCCAACAACAAAACAGTAGGTATAAGCATATAAGAAACATAATGAATTGAAGCAGCAAAACAAACATGTTGGTTTGGGAACTGGGATTAACATCAGGACATACTAGTGAAGTGAAGAAAAACAGCAAACACAAAGTAGGATAGGAGCACAATAGTTAGCCTTGGCTTGCAGCCGGCTAACATAGAACAGTAACAAGTAGCACAGAGAAGAGAGAAGAAAGTTTTAGTTGTGAGAGAGAGTTATTGAATCAGCATTCGTGTGTTTGTCTGTGTTTGAGAGTGGTCTATATATAGTTTTGAAATAGGCAGAAATAAGGTAAAGTCTGTAGTTAATCAGTAAATAAAGGAATCAGAATCAATCAGCATAGAATCAAAGTAAGTAAGCCCTTTAATTAAGGAGTCAATTTTAAACGATAATAGATATGTGACAAATAAGGAAAGATACCACATGGCTGGCATATAACACCTAAGGAAATATTTCACACTAATACAAGTATAGGGCAGGTAATTTGGTTAGGTACATAACATACTAATTAAGGAATGTCATAAGAATCAGTTTGACAGCATAATCAACTACGAAAAATAAGGCAGGGAATGATGGAAATTAGTAAGAACCCTCGAGTGAGGTTCTTATTACAGGAGATCAATAGCAATCAAAGGAAAATATCACACATTAGCGGGATAGGCATGATACAAACAAAGAGAAACTAAAGAAAAAATCAAATCAATATGTCTTAATTAAGGAAATACTCAAGAACCAATAGAGACCATTATGTGAAATCAGTGAAGTATCAATCATACAGATTTGGGGATTCACAAATAGAAAATATTATGAGAATAAGTGCAATAAACAAATAACAGACGAAAATTAGAACCACAAGATGCTAGTGAGATAAAAATTAGGGATTCGTATAGAACACAGTACAAATCGACAAAGTAGTCATGATATAGGCAAAGAAGTGAATAGTCAGAAACCCTAATAGGTAAACATGGGGAAACACCACAAATATCATGGGGTATTCACAAGAAACAATAAACATAATAGAACATATTATCAGGAACAACTTAGAGCCCTAGGATTAGAACTAAGAAACTTAGGGTTTTTCCACAGAATAACTTAAATAAAAGAGAAAACTCACACGAACATCTAAACATAATGAAAATTATCGATTAATACTAAAGTCATAGAGAAAAGCCATCTTTAAAAAGGGTTAGAAAACCCTAGTTTGAAAGCGAAGAGTCATTTTAGAAAAAATAGGAAAATCTTAGATGAAAACAACAAAATATCTTAGAATATACCAAATCTATCATAGATCTAAGAAATCAAGAGGCAATAGTTTAGGATTTCTGAGATATAACCCAAAAAGAGAGAAAATCGGCTAAGAAACCATAGGTTTAAGCCGGAGATGGGAAGATGTTACTCGGACAAGCCAAGGGTGGCCTGAGAAGGCATGAACAGTCATGGGGTGAGGTGAACTGCTTCAAGTTCTCTTGAGGACCTCAGGATAGTGATACCCGGTGTAGGATGAGAGATATAGGCTAGGAAGGGTGAGACCTCATGGTTTCCGGCAAGAGAGGTGGACGGAAAAGGGAGGCAGAGCTCAACGGATGGGGGGAGTGAGAATGTCACGACTCGAAATCCCACCTCCAGGCCGTGACTGCGTCTAACGTTGAGCCCGCTAGAAAATCCAACGTGTACAAGCAATCTAACGTTAGCAACCCAATGCAACAGTAGTAAAGAAAGTACCTTTCAAAACTTAACAGAAATAACAAAACACTTCAAAACTTTAACAGCAGAAATGTAATAGAAATTCGAAAACGCAAAGTGAAATAGTATAATACACGATGCCGCGGAAGCCCAAAACCGGGGTGTCACAACTCACGAACTATCTAAAATGAGTGCTAAATACAGAGTCGGCAAAGAATTACATAGTTGTCTTGAAACTAGGGGAAAAGGTAAGACAATAAGGAATCCAAAGTTGGCAAAGAATTACATAGTTGTCTTGAAACTAGGGGAAAAGGTAAAACAATAAGTAATCCAAAGGCAGGAGAGACACCAAGGCCCACGAACGCCAGCGGGTATACCTTGAAGCTCTGGGTGGACTAAAGGTGACTCCCTCAATGTGGTCCACTGGGTCCGGGTGCGGGATATGCACAACATTAAGAAGTGCAGTGTAGCATCAGTACAACCGACCCCATGTACTGAGTAAGTGCCGAGCCTAACCTCGGCCGAAGTAGTGACGAGGCTAGACCTGAAAACAATCGATAACCTGTCCTATGCTACAACACATAACATGGAAAAGAGCAGGAAGTAGCAGATAAGCATGGGATACGGGAGCAGATGACGGGGAAACAATTGAGATAAATCAGTTACTTAGGAATAAAGAAGTAAGCAAGGAAGGAAATTAAACGCAATAACTAATGAAACAAGTATAAATACCAGAAATGTAAATAATGGCACGGCATCACCCATCGTGCTTTTACTCTCTTCCTCATAATGCGATGTATGATGTGAAATAGTATAAATCATGGCACGACATCACCCTTCGTGATTTCACTCTCTTCCTCACAATTCAATGTACAATGTAAGGCGATATAAATTATGGCATGGCATTAACCTTCGTGCTTATAATCAATGTAAATCATGGCACGACATCATCCTTCGTGATTTACTTTCTCTCTCTCACTATGCAATGTAATCAAATATCATAGAAGGGCATCACCCTTCGTGCTTGACACTCTTCCTCACCAAACAATTATAGATGTAATGTCAAGGAATACAACATAGTGGAAGTACAGTTCAATATTACCCGGCAAGGGGAAAGCATCAGTCAATTTCACAACAACTGCCCGGCAAGGGTCTCAGCTATAACCAATCGTTTCAAATATATCCTTAATAGTTGGATTTCCAATCAAACCAATATATCATAAGTTCATCAACCAAGATTTCCAACAACAACGACTTCCAAGTAGAGACAAGTTCATAATATAATGGACATGGAAGTAATAACAAGATTTTTATCTAAAATAGACTCACGGGCATGCTTGACACACAATGCATAGGTACTTGTCACCTTACCTATGCATTGAACATGATAAACACTTAACACATAGCATACAATACCTATTCCCTCACCAAAGTTAGGCAATACACTTACCTCGGGTCCAAAATAGCAATCAAGCCTGTAATACCGCCTTTCCTTTAGAATTCAACTCCGGAACGACAATATCTAATCATAATCAATTCAATAACCTCAATATAGACTCGTTAATACAATCCCATAACCTAAATATACCATTCCTAGCATTCTTCCAAAAATACCAAAATTCGACCCAGGGCCTGCTTGGTCCAAACACGAGGCTAGGACCAAAGTCTGATCACCATAACCCCACGAGTTAGAATATATAATTTGTTTCAAAATTCGACCCCAAATTGAGGTTGAATTACCCAAGATTCCCAAAAACCTAACTCTACCAAAACCCCCTAATTTCTACCCTTAAAACCTTAGGATTTTGATGGTAATTGATGAAAAACTTTAGGAGGTTTAAGGAAAATCAGTTAGTGAGAACTTACCTATGATTTGGGAAGAACATTTCTTGAGAAAATCGCCCTAGGTCTTCTATTTTTGAGGGAAAATGAGAGAAGGGACGTCCGAAAATGTTTTAAAAAAAAATCATTGTTCGATTCTCGCACCTCTGATCTCGCAGGTGCGGAAAAGAAATCGCACCTGCGGAATTAGGTCAGGCCCATAGGGGCCCGCACTTGCAGGAGTTTGTCCGCTCCTGCGGGAGTTTATCCGCGCCTGCGAGAGGGACCGCATCTGCAGACTAGGAGTCGCGCCTGCGGTCTCGCACCTGCGGCCCTAGGCTCGCAGGTGTGGGCACATCAGAAATGGGTGCACCAGCAGTTTTGCTTCAGCTAAAAACACTCTGAACACCTACCCGAAACACCCCCGAACCCTCGGTGCTCGAAACTAAATATACACACACCCTCATAACCATCCTACGAACTTATTCGAGTACTAACACCACCGAAATAACATCGAAATCAATGAATTAAACCTCAAAACTCATAGAATTTTCTTAAAACTTCATAAAGCTTAATTATTTCGATTTTTGAATTTCAAGTCCGTTTTACACCAAATTTCACAGATAAGTCACATAACATATATCAAACCTGTCTCGGGCTCCGGAACCACAATACGGGCCCGGTAACACGATTTTCACATCAAAGTTCATTTTTTTCAAAGACCTTTATTATTTTCAGAAAATAATTTTCTTTAAAAATTCATTTCTCGGGCTTGGGGCCTCGGAATTCGAATCGGAGCATACGCCCAAGTCCCGTATTTTCCTACGGACCCTCCAGAACCGTCAAATCACGGATCTAGGCCCGTTTAACAAAAATATTGACAAAAGTCAACTTTAACCCATTAATTATTGGAAATTCAGTTTTTCATCAAGTTTTCACATCAAGGCTTCCCGGTTACACGCCCGGGATGAGCACGCATATCGAAGTGAGATTAACGGACGCTTTCGGGCCTCGGAGCACAGATTTTGCTAAATTTACTAAGGATGACCTTTTGGGTCATCACAATCTCCACCTCTAAAACAAACGTTCGTCCTCGAACGGACATAGAAAAGTACTTGAGTCTGAGAAAAGATGGGGATAACGAATCTTCATACCGGACTCGAACTCCCAAGTAGCTACCTCGGCAAGCTGGCCTCTCCACTGAACGCAAACCAAAGGATAACTCTTCGATCTCAACTAACGAACCTGCCTAGCTAATATGGCTACTGGCTCCTCCTCATAAGACAAGTCCTGGTCTAACTGGACACCGCTAAAGTCAAGAATATGAGAAGGATCTGCAATGTACCTCCGGAGCATGGATACATGAAACACTGGGTGCACGGCTGATAACTGCGGTGGCAAGGCAAGTCTGTAGGCCACCTCTCCTACCTTTTCCAAAATCTCAAATGGACCAATGTACCTAGGGCTCAACTTGCCCTTCTTCCCGAACCTCATCACGCGCTTCATAGGCGACACTCTTAGAAACACCTTATCTCCTACCATGAAAGCCAAATCTCGAACTCGGCGATCCACATAACTCTTTTGCCTGGACTGAGCTGTACGAAGCCTATCCTGAATAATCTTCACCTTGTCCAAGGCATCCTATACTAACTCGGACCCCAACAATCTAGCCTCTCCTGGATCAAACCATCCAACTGGAGACCGACATCGTCTACCATACAACTCCTCATATGGGGCCATCTGGATGCTCCACTGATAGCTGTTGTTGTAGGAAAACACAGCTAAAGGCAAGAATTGGTCCCATGAACCACCAAAATCAATAACACATGCCCGCAATATATCCTCCAAAATCTGAATAGTATGCTCGGACTGCCCGCCCGTCTGAGGATGAAATGTTGTGCTCAAATCAATATGTGTGCCCAACTCTTGCTGAAATACCCTCCAGAAATGGGAGGTAAACTGAGTACCTCGGTCTGATATAATGGATATGGGCACACCATGCAATCTGACAATCTCTATCATGTAAATATTTGCCAACTTCTATGCTGAGTAAGACACTGACACTGGAATGAAATGCGTTGACTTAGTCAACCTATCCACAACAACCCAAACTGCATCAACCATCATCTGATTCAGTGGGAGTCCAACTACAAAGTCCATGGTGATACGCTCCCACTTCCACTCAAGAAGCTGAATTTGTTGCATCAACCCACCCGGTCTCTAGTGCTCGTACTTCACCTGCTGACAGTTCAAGCACCGAGCTACATAAGCTACAATATCCTTATTTATTCTACGCCACCAATAATGTTGCCGCAAGTCCTGGTACATCTTTGCGGCGTCCGGATGAATGGAATACCAGGAACTATGGGCCTCCTGGAGTATCAACTCCCGAATGTCGGGCACACAAATACGGCCCTACATCCTCAGAACTCCCTCAGCATCAATTGTGACCTGCTTGGCACCTCCATGTCGAACCATATCTCTACGAGTTCATAATTAACTATCATCATACTGCCTGGTCCGAATACGATCATACAAGGAGGAACGGGTTATGGTATGGGCCAACACACTGCCAGTCTCAGAAACCTCTAATCTCACAAATTGGTTGGCTAGGGCCTGAACATCCAACGCAAGAGGTCGCTCCCCGGCTGATAAATAAGCTAGACTGCTCATACTGACTGACTTCCGGCTCAAATCATCGGCCACCACATTGGCCTTCCCCGGATGATAAATAATGGTCATATCATAATCCTTCAGCAACTCTAACCATCTCCTCTGCCTCATATTCAACTCCTTTTGCTTAAACAAGTATTTCAAACTCTTGTGATCTGTGAACACCTCACACGATACCCCATACAAATAGTGCCTCCAAATCTTCAAGGCATGAACAATATTGCAAGCTCCAAACCATGGACTAGATAGTTCTTCTCATGAATCTTCAACTGACGAGAAGCATAGGCTATAACCTTCACATCCTCCATCAACACTGCACCAAGCCCAACCCGTGAAGCATCACAATACACGGTATAAGGTACTGTACCTGTGGGCAAAACTAACACCGGTGTCGTGGTCAAGGCTGTCTTGAGCTTCTAAAAGCTCGCATCACACTCATCCGACCACCTGAACTGAGAACGCTTCTGGGTCAACCTGGTCATCGGGGTTGCGATAGATGAAAATCCCTCTACAAATCAGCGATAATACCTAGTTAAGCCCAAGAAGCTCCGAATCTTTGTAGCTGAAGTAGGCCTAGGCCAGTCCCTAACTACTAAAATCTTCTTGGGGTCCACCCGAATACCCTCTGATGAAACCACGTGGCCTAGAAATGCAACTGAACCCAGCTAAAACTCACACTTGGAGAATTTGGCATACAACTGACTATCCCTCAGAGTCTGGAGGACGACTCTAAGGTGCTGCTCATGATCCTCTCGGATGCGAGAGTATATCAAAATATCATCAATAAACACGATCACGAACGAGTCCAAATAAGGACTGAATAACCGATTCATCAACTCCATGAAAGCAGCAGGGCATTAGTCAAACCAAAAGACATCACCAAAAACTCATAGTGACCATAACGAGTGCGAAAAGTTGTCTTAGGGACATCAGAAGCCCTAATCCTCACCTGATGATAACCAGATCTCAAGTCTATCTTGGAGAACACCGTAGCACCCTAAAGTTGGTCAAAGAGATCATCAATCCTCGGCAAAGGATACTTGTTCGTAATAGTAATCTTATTCAGCTGCCAGTAGTCAATACACATCCTCATCGAGCCATCCTTCTTCTTGACAAACAATACGGGAGCACCCCATGGAGAAACACTAGGCCTAATGAAGCCTTTATCCAACAAATCCTGCAATTGTTCCTTTAATTCCTTCAACTATGGCGGAGCCATACGATACGGCGGAGTGGAAATGGGTTGAGTTCCCTCAGCTACCTCAATACAAAAGTCAATATCCCTGTCGGGTGGCATACCCGGCAGGTCAGTAGGGAATACCTCTGGTAACTCACGAACCACGGGCACGGAATCTATAGAAGAAACCTCAGCACTAGAATCACGAACATAGGCCAATAGGCCAAACAACCCTTCTCGACCATGCGTCGAGCCTTCATATAAGAAACAACTCTACCAGAATGGCATAATAGGGGGATAACCAATCCATCCCCAATATAACATCAAAGTCAACCATATCAAGAAGCAAAAGATCAACCTGAGTCTCCATACCACCAATAACTACTAAACAAGCAAGGTAGACTCGATCTAACACTATAGAATCACCCACTGGTGTAGACATATGTACAACAACACTGAATGAATCACGGGGCATGCTCAAATAAGGGGCAAAATATGACGACACATAGGAGAATGTAGAACCTGGATCAAATAACATCGAAGCCTCTCGGCTGAAAACTGAAACCGTACATGTGATAACTGCGTCAGAAGCCTCAGCATCAGGACGAGCAGGGAAAGCATAACACCGGGGTTGAGCCCCTCCAACCTGCACATCTCTGGATCTACCTGGTAGGGGCTGATCTCTACCTCTCATGGTCTGTGCTCCACCTGTATGAGCCTAACCACCTCCTCTGGCACCTAGACCACCACCCCTAGCTGGGGGATGGGGTAAGGGTTCACCTTCTGCGGGAACCAAGGCACAAGAACCCTGATACTGAGGTCCACTCGAAGGTTGGGGGCAATATCTGGCAATGTGCCACGGGTTACCACAACTATAACAAGATCTCTGCTATTGTGGTTGATAACTCAGAATCTGGCCCTAACGACCCTGATACCCACTCTGGTAAATCTGAAGTGGTTGTGCACTGATAGGTTCTTGTGGTGCACTAACAGGAGTTGGCAGTGCACGGTGAGATACCTGAAGTGCTGACTAAAAAGGTCGGGGTAGATGACCCCTACTGAAAGAATCCCTGCCTCCAGATGAGGCTCCACTGAATCTACCAAAGTGACGGGGCCTCTTGTCAGCCCCCTGACCACCTCTCTATGACAAAATTATCTCAATCCTCCTGCCCACATCGGCCGCATCCTGGAATGAAATATCAGTACCCGACTCCCTGGCCATATGGAGTCGTATAGGTTGGGCCAATCCCTCAATGAACCTCTGAACCCTCTCCTGATCAGTGGGGAGTATCATTAATGCATGTCTGGCTAGAGCGATGAACCTGGTCTCATACTGAGTAACGGACATAGATCCCTGCTGGAGGCGCTCAAACTGCCTCCTAAGATCCTCTCGCTGAGTAATGGGAAGGAACTTCCCCAAGAATACCTCTGTGAACTGAGCCCAAGTCAAAGGTGCAAACCCAGCTGGTCCGGCTAAGCATTAGTCCCTCCACCAAATCTTGGCCGCGCCAGATAGTCGAAAAGTAGCAAAGTCAACTCCATTTCTCTGCCTCAAATATAAACGTTGTTAACCTTCATTAACTGGGTACCTCGTACCCTTTTTCACCTTGCTTCTTTTACTTACTGAAACTTGTACCTACCTTCTTAATCTCTCATTGTCCTTCACCATAAAGATGGATAGGCATTCTTGCCTTAAGGCTTCTTATAGGGAAGCTTACACCTTTCAGTACACCCATGATCTGCTAAAAACCTCACGTAGGCATCATACAAAAATTCAATTCCTCCGACTCAGCTTTTTCTCAACTATCTCTCTTTCCAGCCTTCTTTCCGGATATAGCTATCGTCTTATTACGAATAGAATAGAATTTCGAAATTTGAATTTTTATAAGTGAGCTCTACCACACGATCTAGAGTAAGAAGAAAGAGTGACAATCCTAAATGCCCTGTAGCCTCCTGCTTATAAGTGTGGTGCACGACACACCCATAAACAAGTCTCTACTAAACACAGCTTGTAGACTCCCTAGGATAGAACTGCTCTGATACCACTTTTTTCATGACCCAAACCGATGGGACGCGACGGGCACCCGATACCTTACTCGATCGAGTACCAACGTAACGTATCTTTCTTATTACATTATCATATACTCGTGACATACGAGCCTAATAGGCCAACATAATTATTACAAACTCAAAACATAGGCCGACAATGCCGTACAATCTTTCACGTATACGACATATGTCTACAAGACTCTAACAGTACATAAATATCATAACGGTCAGGATAGATTCCCGCCATACCAAACAATACCCGTCTAAATCATACTAACCAAACAAGCGACTCTGAAGCAAATGGAGCGCACCAACATCTTCCGTTGAGCTGATAGCCTACTTGGAGGGCTCTCGACCTGTCTATCGGGACCTGCGGGCATGAAACGCAGAGTCCCTAGGCAAAAGGGACGTCAGTACGAATAATGTACTGAGTATGTAAGGCACATAAATAAGTACATAAGAGACATGGAAGAAATATAGAGCACATGACTCAACCTGTACGCCTGAATAGCTTTGTAAATCATAAATTACTTTTAGCATCATGCATATGCATATGAATGTCATGTCGTGCATAGGTACATGTTTCATAACATCATCATCCTCTGAGGGCATCCCATCATATCATATCAGCCACTCTGAGCAAAACCATCATCGTATACCAGCTGATCAGGTGGTGGTGCGTATATAATGCCATAACCTTTCCCATATCCCATATACATATATATACATACATATATACGCGTATATAATGCCGTTTGAGTAGACATACATATATACGCGTATATAACGCCTTGAACCATATTTCATCCACTGTGGGGAACATCATCATCATATACCAGTTGATCAGGTAGTGGTGCGTATATAACGCCGTAACCTTTTCATATATCCCATATACATATATTTACATATATACGCGTATATAACGCCATCTGGTCATGGTTCAATGTGCATATGTAAATGCATGAAATGCATATAAAATACGTCAATAAAATCTCTCGGTACGTCATAAGGCCATTGTGCCTCTGATTAATATCATGAAATAAACTTTACCAACATATGTATTTTCGAGGCCCATGAACAGAAGATAATAATAATTCTCATGGGGAATCAAGAATGTAGACACCCCTACTATTTCGATGGATAGAGTAACTTATAGAAACTGTGTATTTGTTCATTTCTTCAGTATAATTTGGACCATACCAAAAGAAAGAATGAATAGCCTTAATATACCTGGAGTAGGGAAAAATTCGTATAATATTCTTGTACGAGAATTGAATGCAAGAAATCTCGTTGCTAAAGTCTTGTTTCTACTGTCCTATTGGTGTCTTTGTTTGCAAGAACTGAAAAATAAGCTTTGTTGAAAGCTTGAAAATGGCCGACGTTTTCCAGGAAATGTTAAGAAGGCTAATGTTTGTTTTGGGTTGCAAAGTGCCAATACCTTTAACTTGTAAAGTTCCTAAGGTTCTGATTTCTTAAAGCTTTTGAAATAGCTAAACTTCTTTGGATTGGAAAACGTTAATGCCTTTTGAATTGTAAAGATTTGTATAGTGATCATAAGAAATAACGTGTCTCTTTCTTTACTAACCTAGTTGCCACCTATCCAAGAAGACTAAAGAGTCACTTGTCTTAGGTTGTGGCCAATTGCCACATTTTTGGAGGGGTGGGGTGAGAATTATTCCATTTATTAGTTAACTGGGTAATATCCCGTTACCCGGTAATTAATCCATTACCCGCATAGTTTAAAAATTACCACAAATTACTTAAAATATTACTCACTTTTCACATACCTTATACACCTTACTATCATGGCCATGTGGTACCTTGTATGGTACTAGTCCATAAATATCGAGTATTTTAGCTCGGGCCGTATTTTATCACAAAATGCAAAATTTCAACAAAACTCATTTTCTTTGATTCATTGCCCTTTATCCATCACGACACTTACTTACGGCTTGTTATAAATAGCATAAATGTGTATATTCTCAAGATAGTCCCATCCCCGAGTCTACATTGATTAATTGAAGACTAAACTTTAACATACGAAAAGGCAATATGTAACATTTTAGAGCTTCCATCAATTTATTTATGACGTACATTCACGTACGGAAAAAATATGGGGTGTAATAGGGGCATCGGGCTGCTGATCGGTCGATGAGGAAGCACGCGTTATCGCCATCTGCGGGAGAGTAGGATAGAGCTCAATTAGTATACAGAACTCAAATGGAACGACAGAAAATGAAAGATATGAAGTTATTCCTAACTTTGCAGCTCTGATATCAACCTGTCACGACCCGGAATCCCACCTTCAGGTCGTGACTGCGTCTAACGTTGAGCCCGCTAGACAATCCAACATGTTCAAGCAATCTAACATTCGCAACCCAATGCAACAGTAGTAAAGAAAGTACCTTTCAAAACTTAACAGAAATAACAAAACACTTTAAAACTTTAACAGCGGAAATGTAATAGAAATTCGAAAATGCAAAGTGAAATAGTATAATACACGATGCTGGGAAGCCCAAAATCGGGGTGTCACAACTCACGAACTATCTAAACAGAGTGCTAAATACAGAGTCGTCAAAGAATTACATAGTTGTCTTGAAACTAAGGGAAAAGGTAAGACAATAAGGAATCCAAAGGCAGGAGAGAAACCAAGGCCCACGAACGCCAGCGGGTATACCTTGAAGCTCTGGGTGGACTGAAGGTGACTCCCTCAATGCGGTCCACTGGGTTCAGGTGCGGGATCTGCACAACATTAAGAAGTGCAGTGTCGCATCAGTACAACCAACCCCATGTATTGAGTAAGTGTCGAGCCTAACCTCGGCCGAAGTAGTGATGAGGCTAGACCTGACAACAATCGATAACTTGTCCTATGCTACAACACATAACATGGAAAAGAGTAGGAAGTAGAAGATAAGCATGGGATACGGGAGCAGATGACGGGGAAAAAATTGAGATAAAGCAGTTACTTAGGCATAAAGAAGTAAGAGAGGAAGGAAATTAAACGCAATAACTAACGAAACAAGTATAAATACCAGAAATGTAAATAATGGCACGGCATCACCCTTCATGCTTTTACTCTCTTCCTCACAATGCGATGTATGATGTGAAATAGTATAAATCATGGCACGGCATCACCCTTCGTGTTTTACTCTCTTCATCACAATGCAATGTACAATGTAAGGCGATATAAATTATGGCACGCATTAACCTTTGTGCTTATAATCAATGTAAATCATGGCACGGGATCACCCTTCGTGCTTTACTTTCTCTCTCTCTCTCACTATGCAATGTAATCAAATATCATGGAACAGTATCACCCTTCGTGCTTTACACTCTTCCTCACCAAACAGTTACAGATATAATGGCAAGGAATACAACATAGTGGAAATACAGTTCAATATCACCCGGCAAGGGGAAAGCATCAGTCAATTTCATAACAAGTGCCCGACAAGGGTCTCAGCTATAACCAATCGTTTCAAATATATCCTTAACAGTTGGATTTCCAATCAAACCAATATATCATAAGTTCATCAACCAAGATTTCCAACGACAATGACTTCCAAGTAGAGACAAGTTCATAATATAACGGACATGGAAGTAATAACAAGATTTTTATCTAAAATAGACTCACGGGCATGCTTGACACACAATGCATAGGTACTCGTCACCTTACCTGTGCATTGAACATGATAAACACTTAACACATAGCATACAATACATATTCCCTTACCAAAGTTAGGCAAGACACTTACCTTGGATCCAAAATAGCAATCAAGCCTCTAAATCCGCTTTTCCTTTAGAATTCAACTCCGAAACGAGTTTATCTAATCATAATCAATTCAATAATATCAATATAGACTCGTTAATACAATCCCATAACCTAAAGCATTCTTCCAAAAATACCATAATTTGACCCCGGACCCACTTGGTCCAAACACGAGGCTCGGACCAAAATCCGATCACCATAACCTCACGAGTTGGAATATATAATTTGTTTCAAAATTCGACCCCAAATTGAGGCTGAATTACCCAAAATTCCCAAAAACCTAACTCTACCCAAAACCCCTAAGTTCTACCCTTAAAACCTTAGGATTTTGATGGTAATTGATGAAAAATTTAGGAGGTTGAAGGAAAATCAGTTAGTGAGCACTTACCTATGATTTGGGAAGAAAATCTCTTGAGAAAATCGCCCTAGGTCTTCTATTTTTGAGGAAAAATGGGAGAACGGACGTCTGAAATTGTTTTTTAAAAAAATCACTATACGATTCTCGCACCTGTGATCTCGCATGTGCGGAAAAGAAATCGCACCTGCGGAATTGGGTCAGGCCCAGAGGGGACCGCACCTGCGGGAGTTTGTCCGCTCCTGTGGGAGTTTGTCTGCGCCTGCGAGAGGGATCGCACCTACGGACTAGGAGTAGCGCTTGCGGTCTCGCACCTGCGGCCCGAGGCTCGCAGGTGCGGGCACACCAGAAATGGGTGCACCAGCAGTTTTGCTTGAGCTAAAAACACTCTGAACACCTACCCAAAACACCCCCGAGCCCTCGGTGCTCAAAACCAAATATACACACACCCCCATAATTATCCTACGAACTTATTCGAGTACTAAAAACCACCGAAATAACATAGAAATCAATGAATTAAACCTCAAAACTCATAGAATTTTCTTAAAACTTCATAAAGCTTAATTATTCCGATTTTGATCCGAATCACGTCATTTCAAGTCCATTTTACACCAAATCTCACAGATAAGTCACATAACATATATCAAACTTGTCCTGGGCTCTGGAAGCACAATACGGGACCGATAACATGATTTTCACATCAAAGTTCATTTTCTTCAAAGACCTTTATTATTTTCAGAAAATAATTTTCTTTAAAAAATTATTTTTCGGGCTTGGGACCTCGGAATTCGATTCGGGGCATACGCCCACGTCCCATATTTTCCTACGGACCTTCCGGGACCGTTAAATCACGGATTCGGGCCCGTTTACCAAAAATGTTGACCAAAGTCAACTTTAACCCATTAATTATTGGAAATTCAGTTTTTCATCAAGTTTTCACATTAAGGCTTCCCGGTTACACACCCGGGTTGTGCATGCATATCGAGGTGAGATTAACGGAGGCTTTCGTTCCTCGGAGCACAGATTTAGATAAATTTACTAAGTGACCTTTTGGGTCATCACAGAGAAGGTGAGAGAGAATGAAACGGGGGAAATGAGAAAGAGGGAGGGTAGTCATTAGGGGTTAATTAAGGAAAGGGTTTATCTGGGCCGTTGATTTGAATTAATCAACGGCTTAGATTGAATGGGGGATTGGGTCGGGTAGGCTAGACGTTTGGGCCTGGGTTATTTGGGCTAATTAGTTGGGTTGGGGACCGGATAAATTAGGCTAAAACTAGAATTAAAAGTGGTTATTTGTTAAATACCCATTTAAAATAGATAAATAATTAATAAAAATGGATAATAATTATATAAAATAAAATCAAGGCTAAATAGATGAAATTAAAATGATTAATTGGTATAAAAAATATAAAATGACTGATTATTGAATTAAAATAGTATAAAATGTGTTATTAGGATATAATTGCAAAGCCATTGCAATTATAGCCAAATAATGCTAATTAAGCTAATTTGGGAAATAATTTGGCCCTAATAGGACCTAAGATGATATATTAAACCAAGACGTGCTTTGAAATTATTTATAATGCAATTTATGATTAATTATTGGATATAAAAGTATTGGATAAATTAGAAATAAATTAATAAAAGTATGGAAAAATACCAATTGTCATAAAACCTGATTTTGAAGATATATATAAAAATTAAAGAATAGTTTGAGAAAAAATTTGGGTATCAACAAAATTGAGGCAGAATTGGATGATTCAAATCAAAATTCCCCTGTAAGGGGAGGTAAAGAGCAAGTGAAGAAGGAAATTCATTAACCGCAGCGACTCCTATTTTCTGAAATTGGCACTGATAAGCCGTTCAGAACTATGGCGGAGAAGGAGCAGACTGAACGAGGTAAAGGACTGGAAAACAATCGTGCTTCTCAAATGGGGAAACCACTTACCTATGTTCCTCCATCAATGAGGGATGGTAAGTTGGTGGTGAAAATTGTAGCAGATGTTATCAAATCGCAGGAGGAACTGTGGAATTCTGCATTGTTAAGATATGTACTTAGAGACACACCATATGCTCGATCAATGGACAACTATGTCACTACGTTATGGAATTTTGTTGCAAAACTTAAGATTCTGTATCATGAAGAAGGCTACTATATTTTCAAATTCCAAACAATAGAGGATAGGGACTCGGTCTTGCATGCTGGCTCATATACGTATCACAATAAACCGTTCATTCTGAAAATTGGGAAATTGATTTCTACTTTAACCCAGAATGACTTAGCACTATTCCATTGTGGGTGAAGTTCCAAGGTTTACCAGTGGGTTATTGGTCTCCTGAAGCATTAAGAAAATTGGCTAGTGGAGTAGGATAGTGTCACGACCCAAACCGATGGGCCGTGATGGGCACCCAGTACCTTACTCAACCGAGTACCAACGTAACGTATCTTTCTTATTACATCATCATATACACGTGACATACGGGCCTAATAGGCCAACATGATCATTTATACACTCAAAACATAGGCCGACAAGGCCGTACAATCTCTCACGTACACGACATATGTCTACAAGCCTCTAAGAGTACATAAACGTCATACATGTCGGGACAGGGCTCCACCATTCTAATTAGTAAATGTCCTAATCTTACAGACCACATAAGCAACTACGGAGCAAATGGAGCGCATCAACACCTTCCGCTGAGCTGATAGCCTACTTGAAGCACTCTCGACCTACCTACCAGGACCTGCGGGCATGAAATGTAGCGTCCGCAAGCAAAAGGGATGTCAGTACGAAATAATGTACCTAGTATGTAAGGCAATATACTGAAAGATAAACTGAATTGATAATATAACAACTGAAAGCAACGTGAAGTCAAAGATAATCTAAAGATATGCTTACCTACTGATACTGACTCAACTCTCTCAATATAGTAAGTAAATAGTTGTCCGACCCTATAAGGCTCGGGATATATATATATAACTACTCTGCCGCAGTAGGCTCGCTCATAGGCGCTCGGCCATACTAGGATCTGTATCTCAACCAACTGGGCTTGCTCATAGACGCTCGGCCACAGTAGGCTCGGTATATATGTAACTGCTCTATCGTAGTAGGCTCGCTCATAGGCGCCCGACCATACTAGGATCTATATCTCGACCAACCCGGATCGCTCATAGGCGCTTGACCACAGTAGGCTCGATATATAACTTACCATTTGTGCCCAATAGGGGCCCACCCATAGATTATAGCTCGATGGTAATGAATATAGTGTAATACGGTATATATAAACTCTCTACTCTCTTGATTGGAAAAAGGAAATGCTCAAATGAATATGAATACGCTAAGATGACCATTGATATCATTAAAATAGGCAAAGCAACCATTCCAATCATGATCAACATCCCAGATCCTGAAACCCAGTGTTACCATCCACCACAACGTGGAATGTTCTCGCCATTTTCAAATCATCTTAGACTTTATATATGCAGAAGAATTTCATGTGCTAGTATGTATATATGAGCAAGGAAAACATCAACCTTTTGCAAGTATTTAAAGTACTTTCCTATGATAACACTTGCAGTACTACTTGTTATATAGGTCCTGTTTGCCTTTTGTCAACCCGAATTTCTTAATCATATGACGAAGACAGTAGTATTTCCTAGGATGTTGCACTTAATTTTGTCCATACGACTAACTTATATTTGGTTCTTTATTTGCTTCACTTCTTTCTAGGAGTATCACGGATATCTTTAGTTGAAATGGTTTTGTTGTACATTCAAACACGAAATGCAAATTAAAATTGGTCTTATTTTAACACGCTTCCCGTTATTAGAGGGGAAAGTATATATACAGGACTACCTGTTCAAATAGAAGAATATATGTAAATTTCGGGATATGAATTTTTCTTTATGCCTCATTATCAAACTCATGTAATTACGAGATCATGCCAAAATGATAGAAGGGCTTAGCCTTAACATACCTGAGCCGATTCTCTTGACAATCCTCCCACACATCAATTGCGAAAACATGTAACGGTGGATCGAAGTAGGGGAAAAAATCGTATGATATTCTTGAGAGAAATTGCACTGTACTCCCTTAGAATTGCAAAATCATCTTCTTTAGCTATAATTTCAGCTTTCAAAATTATTCCACGTCACTTAAATAAAGTTGTGTCTTCCTGGTGATTATAAGGATGATCCACATGCAGTTTATATACAAAAAGAGGCATAACGAGCATAAGAAATCAGAAGGTAATTTGCCTCTCTGAGATACATGATTTGTACGATTCTCTCTTACCAAGAAAATATAGGTTTTAATAGCATACTGATGACAATACTTGGTTAAATGATTGTCTATTGAACAAGAATGGTCTAGCCATATCAAAGGAAAGTAAAATAGAAAATTTGAATCAACCCTTACCAAAGCAGAAAACCCAAAACTCCACTTACATTCTTGGACATTCATGGAGTCCTTTTGATGCATAAATGTTTTGTAAAAAACAATTAGGTTGCCACCTATTTAACAAATACTAAGAGTCATGACTTATGACTAAGAGTTATATGGTAGGTGAAGTGGCTTGCTTCCACGTCTTGGTGGGTTTAAGCCTATTCAAATTTTATCCACCCATTTTCTTAATTAATTACATGATTAATCTCCCACCAAAAATCCGTAGTTAACCGAATATCCACATAATTAAGAATTATCTCAATTTACTTAAAATACTACTCACTTTTAATATACTTTATACACCTTATTATTATGTCCATGTGGTACCTTGTATGACACTAGTGCATAAATACTGTGTATTTTATTTCGGGCCGTATTTTATCCCAGAATGTCAAACTTGGGCAAAAATTCATCTTCTTTGACTTGCTTCCCCTCTCACATTTACGAATTTACTCATCATTTGTTTGAATTAGCATAATGATTATAATCTCAAAATAATCTCATTCCCGAACTTCCATTAATTTATTTGTGGCGTACCTTCACGTGCGAAATATGGGGTGTAACATCATTCCTCCCATTGGAACATTCGTCCTCGAATGTTGACTGATGCACTTATCATTTTCATAACTTATTAGCTCTTGTTAATACCTTANGACTCTTTCTCACGCTACGACTTGTGGTCAGAATCCTTCAAATCTCGTAACTGTTGCTACCTTCTTTCATGCAACTTGTACAATTCTACCCTTGTAACTGCGTCTATATGACTCTTCTCTCCTTTTTCCTCCAGCTTTTAGCCAATCTCTAGGCTTTACTTTGTGAACATATACAGAGCTTGACAAGATGTCCCTCTGGGCATTTATAGGTATACTGAAGTCCTTCGCTTCGTACTTTGTTGAACTTACGAATATTGCTATACCTTATTTCATAGACCCATTTATCCCTTCGTATGACTTTATTGCATCAAGGTAGGTCATATTATACCATAATTCTTACTTTAATTTATCGCTAATGAGGTATGCTAACAAACTCCAGGTTACTTTTGTTGCTTATCCTATAAGTATAAATCTCAGCCCTTTAATACTTATTACCGTTTATCTTAAGAATGATGATACCACTTTTGTCACAACCCAAACCGATGGGCCGTGATGGGCACCCGGTACCTTACTCAACCAAGTTCCAACGTAATGTATATTTCTTATTACATCATCATATACACGTGACATACGGGCCAAATAGGCCAACATGATCATTTATAAACTCAAAATATAGGCCAACAAGGTTGTACAATCTTTCACGTACACGACATATGTCTACAAGCCTCTAAGAGTACATAAACGTCATACATATCGAGACAGGGCTCTGCTATACTAATCACTACATGTCCTAATCTCATGTCATACTTTGTAACTTGTATCTGTTTCTTTTTTATTCACCTCAATGTTGATCTACAATCCACCATTTGAGGACTTGAAACTTCTTACGTAATACATTGCCACTAGGGCTTACGTCTCATCAGGGACATCTGGAGTAATTAGGTTGATCCACTAGGGGTGATACTATACTTCCATAACCATACTCTATAGCATCCCAAAGTGACTCACCTTATATGGGTATTTTAGTCCTTTACAATTCCTGAAATCCTCTTAAAGTCATAACTCAATCGAAGGCCCAAATGTCATCCTTTATCTATCAACAAATCATCCTTATTGTACTACCAGGGTAGCATTCCATCTTTTCTAAATGTTACTAGTCTTAGACTCCTTTGAGTTCGTTCAGGATATACTGAGCTTTCTATAACTTAGAGGAACCATCAGCTCCCTTGTTTTCCCAGGGTTAATTCCGAGGACTTATACATTTCTTGTCAACTCCTCACTCGCCCTTTCTTATCCTTACTCCTGTCTTCCTAAAACCTTTCGCTTTACCATACCTTAGCTTGCAACCAATTTCCTCATGCTTTTCTGGGACCTCAATCGAGACATCACATCGTCTCTATGATACCACTTTTGGCACGCCCCGAACCTGGGGGAGAGACTGTCACCTGGTGTCTCTCCTATCCTTGCGTACCAACTTGCGACCAATTTCCTTATGCTTTTCTTGAACGTCTCTTCTTTTACCCTCTAATTAGTCATTTCGGTACTTAAAACCATAGACTGAAAGATACACTACTGATGACGCCGCTATTATTCATGGATATTGAAGTCCCGCGCTTTTAACCTTCTATCCGAAGTATGGACTATTCACATCCTTCTACATCTCAGTATCTTGTACGTCGTCTACCTTTACCTTACTTACTTTAAAGTTTTGCATCACGTCTTCTCTCTCCTTTATGACCTTCCTTCCACATAGGTATAATCACGTTCACAACTTGAAGCTCTATTATAATACTTGCACCTCTGGGAAGCATACTCAATTCGGTGGGAGATTCATACTGACTTATTTTGTGGCCGATACTTCTTCTAATTGGCTTTATAGTAGAGCCGTTATAGAATATGGTCATTGTACTTTCTCTCTTATGCCTCTGATATTAAATAGTAATTTTGTTATATTCTCATCACGACTTTTATAATTTTCTGTGTCTAATAATCTGACTCATGATTTACTTTGTTATTGTAACTATTTAGTTTCATCTTCCTTCTGATCAGCCTTTATGTAGGCTTAAGTCATCTTACGATCTCCGACTCATGGTATTACTTTAGCCCTTTACGGACACTATGGAATATTCAGGATACAATCTTCTAACAATTCAATCCTTTGTCTATGAACTGGACTCAATTATTTCTCTTAACTTATACTAGAGTCTTCTACTACTGTATGATTGTCAACATATATGCTACATGTCTTATACTCCGAACTCTTAAGTGCGTTCATAACGTAACTAACTTGGGATCATTGATCGAATAATTCCTTTGGTTCCTTCTTAGCTTTGTTTAACGTAAGCTATCACTTTTCCTGGTCTTTCTTCCCCCTTGTTGCATTCATACTTAGCTTATCTTAGTTACCACGCATGCCAGAGTTTTCATGCAACTCATATGATCTCAAATATTACTTTTAACTTTACTTCCCATTCATTAACCACGGTAGGTGCCGCTTTCCTTCGGAGTGCTTGAAATGTTGTTGTGAGACTGTTGTTACATGACCATTTCCTCTTTATGTCCTTGTGCTTAGTTTGAAGCTTTCTCCTTTATTTCCTCTGTTAGTCTTTCTTTGTAGTACTTAGCGAGAATCCTTAACTCTTGTAATGTTGTGAACTCATTACGGACCTTTTGATGTCCTTCGTTGTCTATAATTATCCATATTTGCTTACCTCCATGCCCTTGTTCTTGTAGGGTTGCTTCTGAATTGATACTTTGACTGTATTCCCAGTGGCACTCTCTTTTATCCCCGTAAAATTCATACGGGGTCTTTAACTACCCCGATTCTTATTTGAGTATATCTCAAGTATTATAAAGATATTACTGTGAGTTTGAATTCTCCTTGTTGGGGTTTACTATATTTATCTTGCTTGATTTGCTGATTTGTCTATAACCTCTTGTCTAGTTATGACTAGGCTCTTCCCGAATAAACTACTAACTACTCGTTGGCCCATTCTATTATTGCCGGAATGCAATCTGAAATTCTCATGATGTTGACTATTATCACATTACTCAGTTCCTAATTCATGTTTAGTTTATCTTGTTCACCATTCCATACTAATTTCTATTACTCTGGGGTCCAAATTTTCCTTATGTTAATCACGTTAAAGTTGTGAACTTATTTCTCGAAATGAGGATGTGACTGTATGGCCTATACTCTTTTGTTGTCTTAAGGCCCATTACCTCTTGTCTCTTTCTTCATTTGACTATAGATTTTGTATCACTCTACCGTTACCATCCATGTATCACATCTCACTCATAATGCTTCATTATCCCTCTTCATACTTCCCTGCTAATATTTCTATCTATCATTGTATTCTGAAATTCGAACAAAACATTCTTTTTCTTTTAGCTCCCTTTTCACCATCCATTGGCTCTTCGAATTTCCAAACATTCTTTCTCTACTAGGGATGGGAGCCACACTGAGGTAATATTTACCCCTTCCATGATTCCAGTGAACGTCCTTGTAGTACTCATATCTAGCTGTACTATTTTAGAGTACACCATCTTGGTATCTCACAAGGAGATCCATTAGCATCTTTGTAATATCCTTCAGAAATGTCAACTAACGCAAACCATCCATTCATCATTTTGGATTACTTTAACCCCAGCCGGATCCTGATATCCTGTAATTCTCTTAAACCATATTCGTTAGCTCCCATAGGGCAAGACTGAGATAAGTGTGGCCGATTGTACGTACATCTATTACTGTTGAAGGTAATTCAAAATGCTTATATCTCCCTTCCTGAATGGTAAATAACGATTATCTTTATTAACTGGGGTACCTCGTACCCTTCTTCACCTTGCTTATTTTACTTGCTGCAACTCATGTCTAACTTCCAATTCCGTTATTCCTTTTTACCTTAAGAGTGGATAAGTATTCTTTACTTAAAGACCCTTATAAAGAACCGTACACCTTTTAGTACACGCATGATCTGCTGAAGAGCTCTCATTTACTCATCATAAGCAAGATGCAAAATCGAGTTCCTCTAACTCAACACTGCCACAGCTATATCTCTTATCAATCATCTTTCTGAATGTAAGCATCGTCTTATTACGAATAAAATGGAAGTTCGGAATTTGAAATCTTATAAGTGAGCTCTACCACACGAGCTAGAGTAAGAAGAAAGAGTGACAGTCCTAAATGCCTTGTAGCCTCCTGCTTATAAGTGTGGTGCACAACACACCCATAAACAAGACTCTACTGACACGACTTGTAGACTCCCCAGGACGGAACTGCTCTGATACCACTTTTGTCACGACCCAAACCTATGGGCCATGACGGGCACCCGGTACCTTACTCAACTAAGTACCAACGTAACGTATCTTTCTTATTACATCACCATATACACGTGACATACGGGCCTAATAGGCCAACATGATCATTTATAAACTCAAAACATAGGCCGACAAGGCCGTACAATCTTTCACGTATACGACATATGTCTACAAGCCTCTAAGAGTACATAAACGTCATACATGTCGGGAAAGGGCCCCCCATACTAATCAGTAGATGTCCTAATATTACTGACCACATAAGCAACTCTGGAGCAAATGAAGCGCACCAACACCTTTCGCTGAGCTGATACCCTACTTGGAGCACTCTCGACCTGTCTACCAGGACCTGCGGGCATGAAACGCAGCGTCCCCAGGAAAAAGGGACGTCAGTACGAAATAATGTACCGAGTATGTAAGCAATATACTGAAAGATGAACTGAACTGATAATATAACAACTGAAAGCAATGGGAAGTCAAAGAAAATCTGAAGATATGTTTACCTGTTGAACTGACTCAACTCTATCAATATAGTAAGTAAATAGTTGTCCGGCCCTATAAGGCTCGGTATATATATATATAATTACTTTGTCATAGTAGGCTCGCTCATAGGCGCTTGGCCATACTAGTCTCTGTATCTCGACCAACTGGGCTCGCTCATAGGCGCTTGGCCACAGTAGGCTCGGTATATATAACTTCTTTGCCATAGTAGGCTCGCTCATATGAGCTCGGCCATACTAGGATCTATATCTCGACCAACTAGGCTCACTCATAGGTTCTCGACCACAGTAGGCTCAATATATAACTTACCATCTAATCAGAGGTTGCCCAATAGGGGCCTGCCTATCGATTATATCTCGATGGTAATGAATATAGTGTAACATTGTATGTATAAACTCTCTGCTCTCTTGACTAGAAAAAGGAAATACTCAAATGAATATGAATACTCTAAGATGACCATTGATATCATTAAAATAGACAAATAAACCATTCCAATCATGATCAACATCCCAGAATCCTGAAACCCAGTGTTACCATCTACTTCAAATCATCTTAGACTTTATATATGCAGAAGAATTTCATGTTCTAGTATGTATATATGAGCAAGGGAAACATCAACCTCCTGCACGTATTTAAAGTAGTTGCCTATGATAACATTTGCAGTACTACTTATTATATAGGTCTTGTTTGCCTTTTGTCAACCCGAATTTCATAATCATATGGCGAAGGCAGTAGTATTTCCTAGGATGTTGCACTTAATTTTGTCCGTAGGACTAACTTATATTTGGTTCTTTATTTGCTTCACTTCTTTCCAGGAATATCACGGATATCTTTAGTTGAAATGGTTCTGTTGTACATTCAAACACGAAATGCAAATTAAAATTGGTCTTATTTGAACACGCTTTCCGTTATTAGAGGGAAAAGTATATATACAGGACTACTTGTTCAAATAGAAGAATATATGTAAATTCCTGGATATGAATTTTTCTTTATGCCTCGTTATCAAACTCATGTAACTACGAGATCATGCCAAAATGAAAGAAGGGATTAGCCTTAACATACCTGAGCCGATTCTATTTATAATCATCCCAACACACATCAATTGCGAAAACATGTAATGGTGGATCAAAGTAGGAGAAAAATTTGTATGATATTCTTGAGAAAGATTACACCGTACTCCCTTAAAATTGTAAAATCCCGTTGCATCTTCTTTAGCTATAATTCCAGCTTTCAAAATTATTCCATGTCACTTAAATAAAGTTGTGTCTTTTTGGTGATTATAAGGATGATCCACGTGCAGTTTATGTACAAAAACAGGCATAATGAGCATAACAAATCTGAAGGTAATTTGCCTCTCTGAGATACATGATTTTTCTGATTCTCTCTTACCAAGAAAATATAGGTTTTAAGAGCACACTGATGACATTACTTGGTTAAATGCTTGTCTATTGATCAAGAATGATCTAGCGATATCAAATGAAAGTAAAATAGAAAATTTGAATCAACTCTTACCAAAGCAGAAAACCCAAAACTCTATTTACATTCTTGGACATTCGTGGAGTCCTTTTGATGCATTAATGTTTTGTATACAACAATTAGGTTGCCACCTATTTAACAAATACTAAGAGTCATGACTTATGACTAAGAGTCATGAATTATGACTAAGAGTCATATGGTAGGTGTAGTGGCTTGCTGCCCCGTTTTGGTGGGTTTAAGCCTATTCAAATTTTATCCACCCATTTCCTTAATTACATGATTAATCTTCAACCAAAAATCTGCAGTTAACCAAATATCCACATAATTAAGAATTATCTCAATTTACTTAAAATATTATTCACTTTTAGTACACTTTATACACCTTACTATTATGGCCATGTGGTACCTTGTATGACACTAGTGCATAAATACTGGGAATTTTAGCTCGGGCCGTATTTTATCCCAGAATGTCAAACTTGGGCAAAAATTCATCTTCTTTGACTTGCTTCCCCTCTCACCTTTAGAAATTTACTCATCATTTGTTTGAATTAGCATAATGCTTATAATCTCAAAATAATCCCATTCCCGAACTTCCATTAATTTATTTATGCCGTACCTTCATGTACAAAATATGGTGTGTAACAGGAAGCCAATGTATACAGATAAAATAACTGCTGAAATGGAGAGGATTTCTTATGCTCGAGTGTTGGTTGAAGTGTTGGTTGAAGCAGATGTTTCTCAGCCCTTGCCAGAATGTATTGAGCTAGATACACCTTTTGGGCTGTTTCAGCAGCAAGTGACATATGATTAGAGGCCAAAGTTTTGTGTAGATTGCATAAATTTTGGCCATGATGCAGAGAATTGCAGAAGAGTTAGTCTATAAACAAGGGAGGAATCTTACCAGGAAGTAGCCAAGGGGAAAAGGAGAAGGAACAAAAAGAAGAACCCAGTATGGCAAGCAAAAGTAGCAGACAAAGATCAGGGGATGCAACAAGATGGAGCTCAAACTAAAAATGCATAAGTAGAGGCACATCACAATGCCTCTCAAAATATAGCAAAGAACCATAGTAGGCAACAAAATGAGCAAGAAATTGGCACAAGAGCAAAAGGCAAAAACAAAGTTGTACAAGAATATACTCAGAGTGAACCTATGATGGTGCAGAAAGCAAACATATTTGTTGTGCTAAGATTTAAGGAACTTAACACTACAGGTGGAGGACCTGTATCTGTACATAGGGTGGCAGAACCCCCATGATTGTGTGTACCTGGAACATTAGAGGGCTGAATAAGCTCTCAAAACAGAAAGAATTGAAGCGAATTTGGCTTATATAGAAGGATAGTATCAATTTGCAGCTACTATCAATAAAGGATCAATATATTCATTGCTCAGTAGAGGAAATTTCAAGCCAGTTTACTACAGAATTTACTGTGGTGTATGCTAAAAATCCATTGCAACAAAGGGAGGATCTATGGCTGAATTACAACAGTTGGGAGCACAAATCAGTAATACATGGATTCTATGTGGTGATTTCAACAATGGACTAACCACTGAGGATAGAATTGGGCAACAATTTACAGTAAGGGAAATTCAAGATTTTCATAAACTACTAACAAACCTACACTTGACCCCCATAAGGTCAAAAGGCAGGCACTTTACCTGGTACAACAAATAGCTCGTGGAAAGCAGAGTATATAGCAAAATAGATTGGGCACTAGGAAGTTTTCAATAGATGCAGCAGCATGGACATATAGAGGCAGATTTCCTAAGCCCAAGAGTATCTAATCATTCCCTTGTGATACTGAGATGTGGAAAGAAGAAAAGAATGCATCCAAAGCCATTTAAGTTATTTGTAAATGTAATGGAACACCCTGAGTTTCATACACGATTAAAAAGGCCATGGGAACAGAATCAGGGTACTAATGTTATGGCAAATGTTAGTAGGAAGCTACAGGAGTTGAAACATGAACTGAAAGATCTGAATCAGTATATGGCTTCTTATGCACAAGTTGAATCAAGCTAGACAACAACTGGAAATTGTGCAAGCCAACATATATATTCAACCTTTCTGCCAGAACATGTTTGATCAGGAAAAAGAGCTACTAGCTGAAATGGATAAGTGGAGCAAGATTGAAGAGCAATCACTTAGACAGAAATCCAGGGAAAATTGGATTATGTATGGAGACAGCAACTCAAAGTACTTTCATGCGCAATGGAATATCAGACAGAGCAAGAACACAATCACATCCATAAACACAGAAATAGCATATCCAACACAGGTGGAATCAGAGTTCATTGATGTTTTCAAAGGACTAACGGGTAATTACAGCGGGGAGATCAAATGTCCAAACTTAGAAGTCATCAAAAAAGGATCAGTGTTAAATAGAGAGCAGCAACTAGAGATGATAAGGCTAGTGACATATGCAGAGATAGACATAACCATCAAAGATATGCCAACAGACAAAGCTCCAGGGATATATGGGTTCCCTATTGTGTTCTTCACAAGAAAATGGGACTTAGTGAAGAATGATATATATGATGCAGTACAGAGTTTTTTTTAGACAGGAAAATTGCGGAAGAAGGTGAACTGTACAGCAATCACTTTGATTCCTAAGGTAAACTCACCATATCTGGTCAAAGACTATAGACCTATTTCACATTGTAACATTTTGTACAAAATCATTGCAAAGGTGTTACAACTGAGAATTAAGAAGGTGATTGGGAACATAGTAAGTTACTCACAATCTTCTTTTATAGAAGGAAAGAGTATGATTGACAGCATCTTATGTCATGAACTATTCAAGGGATACAATAGAAAAGGGGTATATCCTAGGTGTGTTATGAAAGTGGCCCTTAAGAAAGCATATGATACTATAGACTGGAGATTCTTGAGAAGAATGCTTGGTGATCTTGGATTTCCATTCAGATTCATTGAATGGATTATGGAGTGTGTTACAACTGTTTCATATTCTCTTGTGCTAAATGGAGGCCTTACCAAACCTTTCCAAGGACAAAGAGGAATCAGACAAGGGGACCCTATGTCCCCTTACCTCTTTGTAATTGATATGGAGTATTTGAATAGGGAAATCATACTACTAGCAGAGAATGGAGACTTTAATTTCCATCATAGATGCAGGAAACTGGGCATAATACAATTTTAATTTGCAGATGATCTGCTCATGTTCTGTAGGGCAGACATTGAATACATTAAGTTACTTCAAAGGGTGTTTCAAGAATTCTCTGCAGCTTCTGGATTACAATCAAATAAGGACAAAAGCTCTATTTATATGGAAGGTCTTGATGGAGATGACAAGCAAGCTATCCTAAGTACATTGGGTTTTGAGGAGGGTACTCTCCCTTTCATATACTTAGGAGTGTCACTATCATCCAAAAAACAAACTATGCAGCAATGTTTTCCCCTAATTGAGAAGATAACAGATAGATTAAGGTGTTGGTCTGCCCTTAAGAAAGCATATGATAAAGTGTAATGACCCGGTCGGTCGTTTTGAGAATTAGCATCCCGGTCCCCAAATAACTTCTTCTCCCATATCTATTTATACTATTGGAACTTGTTGGAGCGTTGAATGGTGAAATCCGAAGTGGTTTTGGACACTTAGTCCATAATTATGGAATTTGGCTTTAGAAATTAGGTTGTAGATAGAACTGTGTGAAGACGGATCCGGAATGGAATTTTGTTGACTCTGTTAGCTCCGCTGGGTGATTTCGGGGTTAGGAGCGTGTTCGGAATGTGTTTTCGAGGTCGGTTGTAGATTTAGGCATGAATTGGCAAAATTTGGAAATTCGGTGATTCCAGGCGATAGGTGAGATTTTTATATCGGACTCGGAATGGAATTTCGAAAGCGAAAGCAGGTCCGTAATGTCATTTATGATCTGTGTGCAAAATTGGAGGTCATTCGGATAAGTTTAGACGTGTTTCGGCATCGGATGTGGATTTTAGAAATTTCATAAGTTCTTAGACTTGAATCCATGCATATTTGAGGATTTTGATGTTATGAGACGTGTTTTTAAGGCTCGACTAAGTTTGAATGAGGTATTAGGGTTGTTTGGGGTCCCGGAGGCCTCGGGTGCATTATGCCCAAACGGGCATAATTTGGCCTAAGTCTATTGTTGGTTTTTCTGGTTTTGCAGCATCAGGTATTTGTTCTCCGCGATCGCAAGAGCAAGTCCGTGATCGCGTGGAGTGAAATGGGGATTTTCAGAAAATGTTCTCCGCGATCACAAAACTACAAACGCGATCGCAGTGTATTGGGAAATTGGCCTCCGCGATAGCATGTCTTAGGTCGCGATCGCATAGTAGATCTTAGGTCTAAGGAAAGGGTCTACATTTGTTCTCCGCGATTGCAAAACTCCAAACGCGATCACATAGCTTTGAGGGCAGGGGGTTCGCGATCGCGGACATGTGGGTGGGAACGTGATGAAGGATTTCTGGCGCGTGTAAGTTTACCCTCCGCGATCGCGACACTTTATACGTGATCGCATAGTAGAAATGAATGGGCAGTCTTTTAAAAACCCAATTCCGAGGGTTTATGTTATTTTCACAATTATTTATTTTGAGAGCTCGAGAGAGGAAATTTGTGAGGACTTTTGCACCTGGGTGATTTGGGTAAGTGATTTCTAACCTATTTAGATCAAATTCCATGATTCCAATCTTAAATTCAACCTTTAAATTCGAAATTTGTGGGTAGAAAAAGGGGAAAATGGGAAGAACTTCATAGACCGAATTATTGAGTTTTGATTGGGTGGTTGACCTCCGAATTGAGAGTCTTATATGGTTAGACTCGTGAGGGAATGGGGGTTCAAAATGTAATTTTTACCCGATTCAGAGACTTGGGCCCAGGGGACGTTTTGGGTGAATTTCCTAATTTCGCGTATTAGCTTCGAATTAATTAGCTATTTTGATTCCTTAAAGTGTTATTTACATTATGTAATCGAATTTATTAGATTTGTGCCACCCAAAGTTAGATTCTCATGGCAAGAGCGTGGTACTGAGTTGATTAGCGCAGTCAAGGTAAGTGGCTTGCCTAACTCTATGTCGGGGACTTCCCGTAGACATTTTAAACTGATTTTTATACTATGTGGACACTGTGTACGTGAGGTGACGAGTGTGTGCACAGGTCATTGTTGCTAAAATTCCATCTTTCTTTCCATGGCATATCCTATTTTCATTCTAAATTACTGTTTCACTATTTTGACTGAGTAGTTAACTTAGGAATAAGCATGTTTACTTGCCCTTACTTCTTTCCCTCTTATCTGCTACAAATTGAACCATGCTTAGGTAGTTTTACCTTATTCTTGCCTGCTATTTTCCTAAACTGTTAAATTATGTTGTGTCTGATATGCATTCTGCATAGCATATTTAAATTGGGACTACGGGCTGAGATTCGGGACCTTTCCCCCTGTACTGCATTGCATATTTAAATTGGGACTACGGACTGAGATCCGGGAGCTTTCCCCCTGTACTGCATTGCACATTTAAATTGGGACTACGGACTGAGATCCGGGAGCTTTTTCCCTGTACTGCATTGCATAATTTCTGTTGAATCATATGTTTTGCTGAGCCGAGGGTTCTCTTCAATTATTTCTTACAATTTTTTTTGAGTCTGCTTATTATTGCTACTTATTTTTCACTGCTCAAACTTATACTGTCTTATTTTCAAACTCAGTAGAGCCTCAACCTGACATCGTCACTACTTGACTGGGCTTAGGCTTGGCATTTACTGAGTACCGAATGTGGAGTACTCATACCCTTTCCTGCGCATGTTTTTCCCATGTGCAGATCCAGGTACCAGTACCCAGCGTTTTGGCTATGAGTACTACAGCACTTGCTCAGGAGACCGCAAAGTAATTCTGCCGCGTCCGCAGAATCTCACGTGTCCCCATCTACTCTACTATAGGCATAGGAGATAGACATATACACATTAGCTTTATTCTGTTGTATAGAGGTATAGTTGTATAAAGCTTGTGACTTGGTGATATTCCTGTTTTGGGAGAGTGAAAGCTATAAATGCTGAGTGGCTAACGTTTTATAGTTATTGCTGCATCTTTACTGTTTCATTATTGTTTGTCTCATTTTTCGCATATTTTAGGCTTACCTAGTCATAGAGACTAGGTGTCGTCACGAGTCCATTCGGAGGGTTAATTCGGGTCGTGAGATAAAGTCAATATTATTTGGCATTCAAACATACTTGGCTTAGATATTAATACTCCCTAAGAAAGTCATGTAGATGAGAGATGCAGTTTGCAGAACTTTCTTATGGACAGGATAAGAAACTATCACAAAGAAAGGTCTAATAGCTTGGGAAAAAATATGAAGGCCTACTTCTGTATGGGGATTTAATGTCATCAACTTATGCATTTGGAACAAGGCTGTTGTGATGAAACAATTATGGGCAGTTCCAATGAAAAAGAACTGGATGTGGATAAAATGGGTCCATAATTACTATATCAAAAAGCAGTATTTAGAACACATGCCGACACCTAAAAATGTAGTTTAGGTAATTAGGAAATCATTTAGACAAAGGAAGACCTGAAGAGGTAGACTTGCAAGGATCCTTGTGTGATCGACTAAAGATACTACAGGTGCGGGAACAATTCTCAATTAAGCAGACCTATCTTATGTTGATGCCCTAGTATCAGAAAGTCAATTGGAAAGGCATAGTTTTGCAGACAAACATTCATCCCAGATTCAAATTCATACTATGGTTGGCTGCACATGAAAGACTATCTAATGTGGATAAACTAAGTATAATTGGAATACAGGTGCCACAGGATTGTGTATTTTGCAAAGCTACTACTAAAACATTACAACATCTATTTTTTAAATTCCCAGTTACCAGCAGAGTTTGGACCAGATTACTGTTATGACTAGGCATGAAAAGGAGAATTGAGGGATGGAAAGAGGACCTTACTTGGGAAAGAAGGATGGCTAGAAAAAAGAAGACATGAAAAGCTGCAATCACTAGTTATGTGTTTGCTAGGCTCATAAACAGTATATGGAGGGAGAGTAACATGATTCATTTCCAGCAAAGTGTCTTTGAGGAACACAGAATATGCAGAAAAATTGTCCTACATGTGCACACAAGAGGCAGAAGACAACCTAAGTGGCGGCATACATTGCATAGTTTAGATAGATTTGCTTAGTTGTTTACGTAATGAACTGTTTAGTTTTTCTTTTGATTAGCAGCAATGCCTAGTTGGTTAGTAGGAACAACTGCAATTGTAATCTAGGATGAGTCTACAGTTACTGGATTGTAGTTGGTCAGTAGTTACACGGCTATGTACATATATACTTCTGATTAATACAATTTGAGTTCAATTAAAAAAAGCTTCCTAATGTGATTTGCGATGTTACCACTTATCACGGCCCAAATTACCTAGTCGTGGTGGTGCCTATTGTGGTACTAGGCTAGCCGACTCATTTTCCCAAACTAAACAATATTTCATTTCAAAAATTTATCTTTCAAACTATTCAATCATAATTCTTTCAAAGAAAACCCAAAGCAAGGAAAATATGCGGAAAATACAGCCCGACATCGGGTGTCACTAGTCATGGGCATCTATGATACAAGTCTGAAATACTAAGTTCAATACAGAATGGAAAGACAGTAGGAGAAGTCTAAAAGATAACAATGAGGATAGGAGGGAGAAAACAAGGATGCGGCCTCCATGCAGCTACCTTGCTAACTCTAGAATTAGCTGAGAATAAATCAACACTCACTCGGACGTCCCGTGACACCTGAATCTGCACACAATGTGTAGGGAGTAACGTGAGTACACCAATTCAGTAAGTAACAATCATAACTAAAGACCGAGTGCAGTGATGAGCATTTAGAAATCATATAAATCTCATAACATAAAACCTCGGTGGAAATAACAAGATCAAATCAGTGATTAAATTCTGATCATCTCGTAAAACTCTAGTCTCAATGAAAGTTGTTTAAAACATTTGTTCAACAATTTCAATAGAGGCTCAGTATAAAGAAGAGTGAAGACAGTAATTTCATAAAATAAGCCCCTCGGGCAAAGTATCACTCATATATATATATAGCCCCTCAGGCAAGCCTCACAGCCAGTCGTGACTCAACTCTCATCAAATAGCACTCACACTCAACACTCACGCTCAATAGGTACCTTATAATAACCGAACCGATCCATAAATATATAGTCAACTGCACTTATTAGGGGTGTGCAGAACCCGGAGGGGCTCCAACAGCCCAAGCGCAATATTACTGCAACATGCATCCCGACCCAATATCGCTGCGGCAGGTAACCCGATCCAATACATCGATGTGGCGTGCAACCCGATCCAACATATCGTTGCGGCGTGCAGTTCGATCCAATTCGGACCTCGGCCTCACTCAGTCATCAACCTCACAAGCCACTCGAGCATTTCAGTACAAACTTAGGGAACTCAACCCAAATCATGACTGAGGATATGCTTTCTATCAAAATAGTGTGGTGAACAAGATTAAACAATAAACAAGTATAAATCATGACTGAGGATATGCTTTCTATCAAAAACTATGTGAGGATAATATTAAAATACCCCTGAGGGTCCAGACAGTATGGCACAAAGTCCCAAATATGGCATTCAGCCCAAGTTAAAAGAATCATTAAAACACATAGATATCATATAGAGTTTATCATAATACGCAGCTCTACAACTGTCACGGGATGGACCAAATCACAATCCCTACTAATGCACGCTCACACGCCCGTCACATAGCATGTGTGTCACCTCATTTATCAAAATAATACGAAATTTCGGGGTTTCATACCCTCAAGTCTAGATTTACAATCGTTACTTACCTCAAACCGGACGAGAATCTACTATGCGATACCCTTGCCGCTCGACTCAGCCTCAAATCGCCCCGAATCTATCAAAAATCAGTATCATATCATTTAATACATGCTAAAGGAACAAAGCCCATGCGAAAATTAAAATTACATAAAAAATACCGAAATTGGCCAAACCCGACCCCCGAGCCCACGTCTTGGAATCTGAAAAATATCACAAAACTAGAATCATATTCCCTCACGAGTCTACCCATATCAAATTCATCAAAATCCGACATCAAATGACCATTCAATTCCCCAAAATAAACTCTCCAATTTTTCTCCAAATTTTTACCCCAAATTCCCAATTTAGATTACCAAAATCAAGACACAATCATGGAACTTAACCAAAATTAAGTGAAGAACGCTTGCCCCAATCACGTCTATGAAAATCCCTTCAAAAATTGCCTCAATCCGATCTCCATAGCTCCAAAAAGGCAAAAATGGCGGAAACCCTTGAAATATAGTACTTTATTACCAGCCCAGGCATTTAACCTATGCTATCATGGACAAACTAATGCAATAGCGAAGCACAAAATTTTCCAGCCCTTCTTTTACCATATGCAATCGCTGCCATTCCCACACGATGGCGTAGAACAAATTTTTCCAACAACCTTCTCCAACTCTTTCGGACAGCCTCTAGTATAATGGTCATAACTCTTTGTACAAAACTCCAAATTACAATTGGGGTAACTTTCTGAAAACTAGACATCAAAGACTATAACTTTTTTTTTTAAATCATCTTCAAATTTCTTATAGATTGTGAGTTATAAGCTTCCAAAGTCGGTTCAATGCAGCAGATATTTTACTCTATGCAATCACGGGAAGACTTACGCAATCGCATAGAATAGCTAAATTTTTCCGAATTTTCTCTATGCTAATGCGGCCAGATCTATGCTAACGTGTTGTACACCCCTGAAGCCAAAAACCAGCCATTAGAAATGGTCTGAAACCACCCGAAACTCAGAGGCCCTCGGAACCTCAACCAAACATACCAACACATCTCATAACATCATACAAACTTAATCGAGCCTTCGAATGACCCAAAAAAATATCAAAATACCAAATTAACCCTGAATTCAAGCCTAAGGATTTCTGAACTTTCGAAATTCGCCAACGATGCCAAAACCAACCAAACCACATCCGATTGACCTGAAATTTTGCACACACATCACAAACGACACTACAAACCTATTCCAACTTCCAGAATTCCATTTCGACCTCGATAGCTAATTTTTCACTGCCGATCGAAAATCGCTAAAAATCCAATTTCGCCAATTCAAGCCTAATTCTACCACGGACCTCTGAATAACATTTCAAATCCACTCCTAAGTCCAAAATCATCTAACGAAGCTATGCTAACCATAAAAATCCAATTCCAAGATCATTTACCCATCAACTTCCGGTTGACTTTTCCAACTAAATATCTAACTTAAGAGACTAAATGTCTCATTTCTCTCCAAAATCGCTCCGTACCCGAGCCAATCAACATAACACAATATAATAGAGGTGAACCACATATAATGAAGCAGAAATGGGGGAAATGGAGCTTAAACTCTCGGAACGGCCGATCGGGTCGTTACACCACTTTCCATTTATAAATTTGGTATATTACATACTTCTAATAAGGAAAAATATAATAATTCACATTTTAGTTAATTACTAAAAAATAATGAAATGACTATTGTTTTCAATGTGAACTCTTTTTAAAGGATAAAACAAGCGAATGACATTTCGTCGAAATTCTTTCTAGAATGAAATAGAATTTTCTTTTTCATTGAATAAGGTTAAAAATAGTAGGAAACTAAAAGTGACAAATAGATAGTAGACATAAAAAATCATAAATATTAGTTCATAAAAAAATATTAAATTTTTAATTGATGCGAGGCTAGAATTCATGGTTTAACATGTTATATGCCCTACATTTTATGTGCGTTAATGATAAAAATACACTTTTTATGTGCATAATAGAGTCTATTTCATGTGTAGGTGAATTGGAGATGGAAACCGAGCTAAATGGATGCAAATACATCGAAAATACGCTCAATAGGCGAGGAGGAGTGCACCGGGCTATAGCTGCCAGAGCCCAAACGCCTGACCCTGCCTAGCGTTAGCCAGGCGTTAGAGTCCAAACGCCAGCCTTAGCCTGGCGTTAGCCAGGCGTTAGAGCCCAAACGCCAGCCTTAGCCTGGCGTTATCCAGGCACCAGGGCCCAAACGCCAGACCCCTGTTTCGGTCAATTCTGAGTTTTGACGAGTTTAAGTGTTTCCTGGTTGGAATAGAAGTCTCCTACACGTTTAGGGTTTGTCCTAAACATATAAATAGACCCCCAAAACACAACTTAACGAGGATCGGAAGACATACGAAGGATTCAAAGAGAGCAAATCATCAAAGTAAAGGAAAACATTGTGGATTACTACTCAGCAAAGCAAAAACATTGATTTTTATCTCCTTAGTTCATTACTCTGTAATTCAATTATGCAAGTTATTTTAGATTTGATATTTATGAATATGAGTAGCTAATTTTCGTAATCTAGGGTTTTGGTGGAACCCGTTGGGGGACAAACTTATTGTGATATTAATATAGTTTTGATTGGTTGATTAATCTCTATTTGTTCAACTACGTTCTTGTTGTAGTTGATTGAAGGGCCCTCAATTAGCTGTGCCTATTTAGTATGCATCTAGTTGAGAGAGAGTGCATATTTAGGTAATTGTTTGAACAACATCACTCCTAGAATATAGACGAAAGTCCTAACCGAGGGTTTAGAAGTTGGATTAGAAATAACGATACTTCGGGTGCAATCTAAAGTGAACTGTAATGCAATCTAGCTAGCGTAACTTGAGAGAGTGCGTCTAGTAAATTATCATAATTACTTGAGAGAGATTTATGGTAGATAGAGTGTTCATGATTGATAGAGNTGCGTAAATTGAGAGAGTAGGACTAGTAAATTATCATAATTACTTGAGAGATATTTATGGTAGATAGAATGTTCATGATTGATATAAAGAACTAGTCAAGTTATAGGAAATATCTGAGAAGTAAGTTCACCAACGGGGGATACCATAACCTTAGACCTTTATTATAATTATTGAAATCATATTGTTATTCATTGTTAGTTTATAACTATTGCCAGTAGAAATAATAATACATCACCATTTTATATTCAAAAGTCTAGAGAAAACTGATTAAGTAAAAGTTTTATATTTTGACGGCTTGATTGATACGTCAATTCCCTGTGGGATCGACTCTGGGCGTAATACCCCGGATTATATTTGAAACACCCGCTTAGTCTTTTATAATACATAGTTGAGCGTGATCAAATTTTGGCGCCGTTTCCGGAGAATTAACGGTATTATCAATTGATTTGGAAGAAATACAAAATTCTGAAATATAGTCAATTTTCTTTAAAATTTTCGTTTTCACATTGAACGTTTAACGTTTGCTAAGTGTTGCAGGTGCATGCCTAGAAACTCATCGAGGACTGGTGAAGTAATTGAAGCCTTATCAGACCCTGAGAAAGTTTTCNTGTTTTTAGGGCCATAAACCGGACCAACTGGAAAAGCAAACATCAACCACAAATTGAACAAATTGAAACTGACATGGAAGATCCACACAACTGGAATAATCATGGGGATGATGTGGTAGACCCAGTCGCTGAGGCTCCTTTATATGGCTGGGCACAACCCAGAGCTGAGAATTTGGCCACGGCGATATTGGTTCCTCAAATACAGGTCGAGTCCTTTCAGATAACAAATAATATGCTGCACTTATTGCAGAACAAAGGTCTATTCTCAGGGTCATACATTAATACCCCCAGCAGCATTTAAAGAACTTCCTGTCAATTTGCAAAACTCAAAGGCAGCAAACGTCATTCAGGAGGCAATAAAATTGTTGTTGTTTCCATTCTCAGTGACCGGTGCTGCCCAGACTTGGCTAAACTCACTCCCCATAAATTCCATTACCACATGGAAGGAGATAGTTAATCAATTCGTGAACAAGTTTCACCCACCTAACAAGACTGCCCAACAAATCGATGAGATCTTAAGCTTCCGACAGAAACCAGCTGAAACCTTACAAGAGACATGGGAGCGNGGTACACTTAAAAGAAGGTGGAAAAATCGGGGCAAAAACAGCAGGTACACATTGTTGACACAACAAATGGAGGCTTATGCACATCATTCATTAGTCAACCACTTGGTAACCACTGGAATGAAGAATGTGATAACTCTCCTCATCCAGAAAATATGAATTATGTGACAAATTATGAACGTCAGAGACAAGGGGGGCAAAATTGGGGTCAACAAGTTCAACCATATAGGCCTCATCACCAACAGCAGAATAGTCGTAATATGGGTTCCATGAGACCACAAGGCAATAAAGCACCATACCAAAGACCGTACAGTTATAACCATCAAAATCAGCAACAATCATACTACCCTCCTCAGCATCAACAGGGGGAAAGACAAGAAGATGGGTTTTCACGGTTGGAAGCTATGATGCAGCAAGTGATTGGGTCAAATACAAAAATGAGTGAGAGAATAGATGCACATGATGCAGCTATTAAAAATATTGAAGTACAGTTGGGGCAGATTTCACATGCAGTTAACAATCGTCCTCACGGAACTTTACCTGCTGATACTCAGGTGAATCCAAGGGACCAGGGCCCAAAACAATTAATGGCAGTGACCCTCCGCAATGGCAGAGACCTGGACCTAGAACAAGAAAGGAGGCATGAAAGTAGACAGACAAACACATTGGTACAGGTACCTAATGAAATTGATGACTCTACCCCATTGAGTATGGGCACAGTACAACTAGCTGAAAGTGAAGTTAATAAACAAGGCGAATCTGAGAAAGAACTTGAGGAAATCCCAGAGCCAGCAGTTGAGGTAGTAGTGGAAAAGGAAAAAGAACAGATAACAGAAAAGAAAAGAGCACCAGCTCCATTCCCCCAAAGGTTAGCAAAATATCAGAAGGATGAGCAGTATAAGAAATTCTTGGACATGCTAAAACAGATACAGGTAAATATTCCATTGATAGATGCATTGAAGGAATGCCTGGCTATGCTAAAATGATGAAGTACTTAATGTCCAAAATATTTGACTTCCAAGACCTGGCTACTTTCACTCTTACTCAGACTTGTAGTGCAGTGGTGACACGTCCTATTGCTGAAAAGTTGGCTGACCCAGGGAGTTTTACAATTCCTTGTACTATTGGCAACGTCTCTTTTGCCAAAGCCCTTTGTGACTTGGGAGCCAGCATTAATCTAATGCCACTGGCTATATACAAAAGACTGGGGATTGGTAGAGCCAGGCCTACTTCCATGCTGCTGCAACTTACTGATATGACAGTAAAGAGACCGTCAGGTATTCTAGACGATATGTTAGTGCAAGTGGGGAAATTTGTATTCCCTGCTGACTTTGTGATCCTAGACTGCCGAGTAGATGAGGAAATTCCCATAATCTTGGGAAGGCCATTTTTGGCCACAGGCAGAGCTCTTATTGATTGTGAGACTGGTGAGCTTAAGATGAGGCTCAATAATGAAGAAATCACATTCAACGTGCAGAAGTCTATGAGGCGACCAAGTGAGTTCGCTAATTGCTCTCTTATTGATGCCGTGAACGTGATACTGGAAGAAGATGATGCAGCCTTAACTGTTGGGGATCCTTTGGCTGCATGTTTGATGAACTTAGATGATATGAACGGTGAGGAATTAGCAGAATGGGTATTAGCATTGGAAGGAAAAGGGACATGGTCGCGGGTTCTTGAAATTGAACCATTACACTTGGAAAAGAGAGAGACCCACCAGCCAAGCCATCAGTTGAAGTACCACCCAAATTAGAGTTGAAGCCTTTACCAGCGCACCTCAGGTATGCATTTCTTGGACCTAACTCTACATTACCAGTTATTATATCATCTGGGTTGTTAGATGTGCAGGAACAACAGCTATTACAGGTACTTTCTGAATGCAAGACTGCCATTGGTTGGACGATGGCAGACATCAAAGGGATCAGCCCAGCTTATTGCATGCATAAAATTCTCTTAGAAGAGGGGCACAAACCGTCTAGGGAACACCAAAGACGGTTAAACCCAAATATGAAGGAAGTGGTAAAGAAAGAAGTGATAAAATGGTTAGATGCGGGAATCATTTTCCCGATCTCCGACAGCAGTTGAGTTAGCCCAGTACAGTGTGTACCAAATAAGGGGGGTATGGCAGTCGTAAAAAATGATAAAAACGAGCTGATATCCACTAGAACTGTTACGGGTTGGAGAATATGCATGGATTATAGAAAGATAAACCTTGCCACCCGCAAAGACCATTTCCCACTTCTCTTCATTGATAAAATGCTCGACCGGTTAGCAGGAAAATCTCACTTCTGTTTCCTTGACGGGTATTCGGGGTACAACCAGATTTCTATTGCCCCAGAGGATAGAGAAAAGACCTCTTTCACATGCCCATATGGGATATTTGCTTTCAGAAGAATGCCATTTGGCCTCTGCAATGCACCTGCCACATTCCAACGGTGCATGATGGCCATTTTCACAGACATGGTGGAGGATATTATGGAGGTCTTCATGGACGATTTCTCAGTGGTGGGAAATTCGTTTGATGAATGCCTAGAAAATTTGAATCGTGTCCTAAAAAGGTGTATTGAAACNCAAGTAAAGGTATTCAAGTGGATAAAGCTAAGGTATAAGTGATTGAAAAACTCCCTCCACCCACGTCAGTCAAAGCCATTTGAAGCTTCCTGGGACATGCTGGATTCTACCGCCGATTCATCAAGGATTTATCCAAAATCGCCAACCCTCTCTGTAAGTTGCTCAAAAAAGATAACCCATTTGTGTTTTCTGATGATTGCAGGGTAGCGCTTGAGAAGCTAAAGAAGCAGCTAGTCACTGCACCGATTATAGTTGTCCCCGACTGGGAGCAACCATTTGAACTCATGTATGACGCAAGTGACTATGTTGTAGGAGCTGTGTTGGGCCAGCGAAAAGATAAGGTAATGCACCCAATTTACTACGCAAGTAGGACATTGAGTGGAGCTCAGCTGAATTACACGGTA
>ML341939.1:0-69971 GCA_005239505.1 Nicotiana paniculata
ATAACTGCTCTGCCATAGTAGGCTCACTCATAGGCGCTCGGCCATACTAGGCTCTGTATCTCGGCCATGTTGGGCTCGCTCATAGGCGCTCGACCACACTAGGCTCTGTATATATAACTTACCATATGATCAGAGGTTTTCCAATAGGCGCCTGCCTACTGACTATAGCTCGATGGTGGTGAAAATACTTTAATACTGTATATATATATACCCTCTGCTCTCTTGACTAGATAAAGACAATACTCAATTGAATATAAAGCCCCGATAAGGGAGAATACTGTAACTTATGAGACTAGGATAATGTACATAAATTTGGGAGTATGAACTTCTCTTTATGCCTCGTTATCAAACACAGTAGTTACAAGATCATGCCAAAATTAAGGAAGGGCTTAGCCTTAACATACCTGTGTCGATTCTCTTGGAAATCCTTCCAACACACATCAATTGTGACAACATGTAACGACGAATCGATGTAGGGGAAAATCCATATGATATTCTTGAAAAATATTGCATAGTACTCCCTCAGAATCGCAAAACCCCATTGCCATAACATTACATAGTCTCGTATGGTTTTTGTAGGAAAATTTACGTTGCTAACATTTTCTAATGAGTTGCTATAGTTTTGAGTAATATAAATCATATGAATGTTGCTGAAGGAAATCATTTCTTGTAGATTTTACCATAAGCATCTCAGTTTGCTTTTTGAGAGGTCTTTTACACTTCACATGACTAATCCACCTCGTCCTCTAATTGTGACATCTATCTTATGCACTTTAAGAGTCACATTTTGAGTCTTTGATCTTGTTCCAATTGCTTCCACGTTTTTGGCTTATTAAGCATATCCACAATTATTTAATTAGCTTAATTACTTAGTTAATCTCCCACTAAAAATCTATAATTACCCAATTATCCACATAACTAAGAATTATTTCAAATTACTTTAAACATTGCTCATTTTTAGCACTCTTTATACTCATCACTCTCATGGTCATGTGGTGCCTTGTATGGAACTAGTCCATAAATACCGGGTATTATAGCTAGGACCGTATTTTTATCTCAAAATTTCAAACTTCGACGAAACTCATTTTCTTCGATTTTCTTACCCTCTCTCCTTTATTAATTTACTCACCACTTGTTGAAATAGCATAATTCCTATAATCTCAAAATAATCTCTTTCCCAAACTTACGTCTATTAACTTATGACGGAGTTTCAACGCACAAATATACGGGATGTAACATCTCATTTCCCAGATTTCATCAAATTCATTTATGGCGTACTTTCACGTACGAAAATATGGGGCGTGACATCATTGCCCCCTTTGGAACATTCGTCCTCGAATTTTGACTGATGCACTTATCATTCTCATAACTCATAGCTCTTGCGAATTCTTTAACACTCTTCTTTCCATTTAGGGAATTATTGTGTGAATAATTCCAAAGGCCAGGGAACTCCCCCCTCTAGGCCTCTTTCTCATGCCACGACTTGTGTTCGAAATCCTTCCAATCTCGTAACTGTTTCTACCTTCTATCTTTTAATGCAGCTTGTACGACGTTTTGCTTGTATGTGCCCCTATGCGGCTCTTCTATCATTTTCCTCCAGTTTTTAGCCAATCTATAAGCCTCACTTTGTAAACATATAAAAATTATGACAAAATGTCCCTCTGGGCTTCATTAGCTTTACTACATCTAAGTAGGCCATACTATACCATAACTCTTACTTTGATTATTGTTACTGAGGTTTGTTACCAAACTCAAGGTTACTCTTATTTCTTATCCCATATGTATAAATATAAATCTTTTAATGCTTCCTCAGTACTGTTCATCTTAAGAATGATAGTCTGATCTCAGCTCATATTGTTGAACTTTTATCTATCTATTTTTGGTTCACCTTAATGTTGATCTATAATTTACCACTGGTAATTTGACCTCTTATATAACACTGCTGTTAAGGCTCACATCTCATCGGGTAACATCTGAAATGATTAGACTGATCCACCTGGGGGCGATACCATGTTTCCATAACCGTATTTCATAGCATCCCAACTTGATTCATCATATGGGGGTTATTCTAATCCCATACAACTCATGACATCCCCCCTTTTGTTTTCTTCAAATCATAACTGAATCGAAGGCCCAAACGTCATCCTTTATTTATAACAATTACACCCTTATTCTATTACCAGGGCAGCATTTGATCTCTTCTGAATGCTATTAGTCTTAAACTCCTTTCAGTTTATTCAGGCTATACTGAACTTTCTACAACTTAGAGAAACCATTAACTCTCTTATTTTCATGGGCTTAATCCTCAGGACTTATACATTTGTCGTCACTTTCTCACTCGCCCTTTCTTATCCTTAATCCTGTCATAAAACCTTCTCGCTTTACTATACTTTAGCTTGTGACCTGTACATATCTATTTATACTACTCGCAACCTCCCTTCAACCTGCTTGCACCATAGATTTCTTTATGTTATTTTGGAACGTCAAGCGAGACATCACATCGTCGCTGTTTAACGTTAAAATGGTAATTAAAATTAAATTTGATTTTGTGGTTCTAAAAATATGTGATCTATTTTAATACTAGTTGTTAGGCAATGGATGCTAAATATAAGTAAGGAAAGTGTGATAGTAACAAAGGAAAGTAGTGATATGTAGACCGAACTATTGAGAGACGGGGTCTCGAGCTGGTCAAAACACGGCCTCGAGGTCGAGCTCGAGTGCTTGATAGAGGGCGGTCCATGAATATGTAACAGTATTGAGGGCCTCGAAGATGGCCTCTTTATGATAAAAAATGAGCAATAAGTTAAGAACAATAAATAGAAAGCAATAAATCAGCGGAACAATTGGAGAGTATGTTTAAGTTAGAGAGCAGAAAATGTTCTTGTTCTTGTATTGAACATCATATATCTTACAAAATGACAAAGGTCCCTTTATATAGGAGGGGGAGTCCCAACATGGTACATGTATAATTATTCTGGTACATCTATTCAATGGCCCGGTACGGATTTGTACTAGCTTTGCAGGCGTTGTCAGCTATAACCACGTGCCCTTGGGAATTTCCCGCCTTCTCATGACGGTCTTCGCTCTTTACCCTGCCTCAAAGTATATCAATCCCTCGGAATACTTCCTCGAGGAATGCACCTCGGGGTTAAATTTTGGATTCTTCTATGATACAATCATGGTCGAGGCTCGGAACGTTGTAGAAGCCTTAAAATCGGCCTTCCCCGGTTTTACCGTATACAATCTCAAACTCTTATTTACTCTTTTAACTAGACCTCTTGACACCTAGAAACCATAGGCTGGAAGATATGCCACTAGAGACGTTGCTATCATACCGGATACTGAATCCCATCGCTTCTAGACTTTTATCCGAAGTATGGACTATTCCCAACCTTCTGCATCTCAGTATCTCGTAAGTTGTTTATTTTTACCCTACTTACCTTAAAATCTCGCATCACATCTTCTACGTCCTTCATGACCCCTCTTCCATATAGGTATAATTCACATCCACAACTTGAAGCTCTATTATAAACTTACACCTCCGGTGCATACACAATCCGATGGGAGCTTCATATTGACTTATTATAAGGTTGGTACTCTTCAAACTAGATTTATCATAGAGCCGTTATAGAATATGGTTGTTGTACTATCTCTCTTGCACTTCTGATATTAAGAGTGATTCTGCTATGTCTCAATCACGATTCCTATAATTTACCGGGTCCAATAATCAGGCTCCCGATTTACTTAGTTGATTAAACTTTTTAGTTTCCTCTTCCTTATAATCAACCTTTATGTAGGCTTAAAATATCTTCCGATCTGTGGATCATGGTAGTAGTTGTTACTTAGCCCTTCATGGACACTATGGAATATCCATGATACAATCTTCTAACAATTCAATCCTTTGTCTATGACCTGAGCTAAATTCTTTCCTTTAACTTATACTAGAGTCTTTTACGGATTTATGATTGTCAACATATATGCCGCATGGATAATACTCTGAAATCTTAGGTGTATTCATAATGTAATTATCTCTGAATCATTGATCGAATAATTCCTTTCATTTCGTCCCAACTTTCTTTAATTGCAAGCAATTATTTTTCCTGGTCATTGTGCCACTTGTTACATAAATACTTGGCTTATCTTAGTTCCCACGCATGCCGTAATTTTTGTGCAACTCATATGATCTCGAATATTACTTTTGATTTTACTTCTCGTTCATTAGTCACGGTAGGTGCCACTTTCTAATGGAGTGCATACAATGTTGTTTTGAGACTCTTATTAGATGACCATTTCCTCTTTATGTTATTGTGCTTGGATTGAAGCCTTCTTCCTTATTTCCTCAACTAGTCTTTCACTATAGTAATTTGGGAGGACCCTCTGATCATTGCAAGGATTCGAGATTATTAGATCGTTTATCCAGCAGAATTTTTTATGTTCTTTCTTACTTGTAATTATCCTTACTTACTCACATTCATGCCCTTGTGCTCGTAAGGTTGCTTATGAGTTGATATTTTGATTGTCTTCCCAGTGGCACTTTCTTTATCTCCGTAACACTCATATAGTACCTTTACTACCACAGCTCGTATCTTAATATTTCTCAAGGTTACGATGTCATATCTGCGAGATTGATGTCTCATGTTGGGGTTCACTATGTTTATCGTGCACGATCTGTTGATTTGTCTGCATCCTCTTGTCTAGCCATAACTAGGCTTTTCCTGAATCAACTACTGACTACTCGTTGGCCTATTCTCATATCATTATTCCGCGTAATCATTCTTGGGTTATTTCGTTTGTCTTAACTTACCTCCTACACTGACTCCTATCTATCAATAACATCTCGTGCAGGAACCCTTACTTTCTTTCCTTGACGTCGTCTTTGCATAATGTTCTGGGATCATAGCATATCTATAGGATTTGAATAAATGCAATATCATCCCTTTCTTGTTTTTATCGCATTCTTCTTTTACCATTCCATATGTAACGACCCTACCGGTCATTTTGAATTATCGGACCCAGCTCCCCTAACTGAAACATTCCATAATGGCTTATTGTGATTTATGCCTTGCGGGGGCGGGTGGTCCGGGATTCGGAAGTGTTTAGAGTGCTATAAGAACACTTGGTTCCTTAAGGTTGGCCTTTAAGGCCAAGTTTGACTTCGGTCAACATATTGGGTAAAGGACCTCGGATAGAGTTTCAACGGTTTCGATAGCTTCGTATGATGATTTCGGACTTGGGCGTATGTTCGGAATGGTTTTGGACGACCCGGGAGTGTTTCGGCGCCCAATATTGAAATAAGAGTTCCTTAGGTTCCTATTGTGGTTTGGGACGTGTTTTTGGGTCGTCGGGGTCCAAACGGAATTCCAGGACCAGGAGTAGTTCCGCTATGTCATTTATGACCTGCCTGCAAAATTTGGTGTCATTCCGAGTATTATAGGTCAGTTCGGCACGTTGTTAGCGAAGTCAAGAAAACTTAAAGTTCCTAAGTTTGGTTCCAGGGGTTTTGAGGTGTGATTTGGAGTTTTAGCATTTTTTTTTGGGTGTTCCGAAGGCTCGAGTGAGTTTGTATTATGATTTGGGACTTGTTGGTATATTCGGACGGGGGCTCGAGTTGGCCCAGGTGCCTCCTGGACACCACACGAGGCCAAAAACCAGCTGCTATAGTTGTTGGTGCACCTGTTCTAGTGTGACTGCAGGTGCAGTTGCCCAGTCGCAGGTGTGGAACCGTTCCTTCGGTCCAAGCCTCGCAGGTTCGACCCCCAGTGGGCAGCCCATTTCTCGCAGGTGCAGACAAAGTTCCGCAGGAGCGGAGCCGCAGGTGTGGTCTCCTCTCCGTAGGTGTGGGCCTAGGCTTCCTCGTCCATTTCCGTAGGTGCGAGCCTTTGCTCGCAGGTGCGATACCGCATGTGCGGTCCTCGAGCCGCAGGTCCAGAACCACAGTCAGGCAGTGTGTTTCTTAAATACTGGATTCTTCATTATTTCTTCATTTCTACCTCCATTAGAACACCTTGAGAGCTTGAGAAAAGGGCTCAACGACCCAACCACTGAAAGGTAAGTAGATTCTATCCTAGAGTTAGTTAATGCATTCATTCTTAGAGGAATTTAACTACTTAATTAGTGAAAATTTAGGAATTTGGGTAGTAACCTAGGGCCTTCGAGAATTTTGAAAATTACCCGTGAATTGGCTATGAAATCATTCAAAAAACGTATATTAATGATCCTTAGGCTACGGCTGAGTTTTTCTTTCTAAAATTTTTGGAATCCGAGCATGCGGGCCTGGGGTTGGATTTTAAGATTTCTTCAAGAATGGCAAATTTGATTTAGTAGGAGGAGGATTTCCATTCTTTGAGCATATATTGATGAATTTGTATAACATTTGTCTAGTTTCGAGTCCTCGGGGTAGAGTTTAGAGTTTCGAGCGCGTTCTTGGTCTGGGGAGTAGATTCGACACGAGGTGAGTGTCCTTTCTAACCTTGTAAGGGGGGAAACTTTTCCCCTAGGCAATTTAAATGCGATATGTGATAATTGTGGGGGCTACGTACGTACAAAGTGACGAGAGTCCTTACGTAGCGGCTATTATTGTTATTTCCGGGTTGTTAGGCCTACACCATGACTTATGTTTTCCTTGAAATGAACTATATGCTTAGTTAATTAATGTTACATACGGCTTGTTTCCCTGAGATCGTGAAATTAAAGAAATTTTAAGGATTTGATCACAAAGAGTAATTTATAAAGAACAAATGTGTGGATTGTGTGTGCATGTGACCGCTTCGCAATTTATATTCCGCGAGCGGAGTGTTATTTCCCCACTCTCATGTGAGCGGGCCGTATGCCACGGCGAGATTGAAATATATATATTATGGTTCGGGCCGTTCGACCCTCGGCAGTGCACATATATGATCATTATGATGGCTCAGGCCGGTTGTCCTTATCCTGTATGAGCATGTTAAATTGTTAAGAATTCTTTTATGGATTTTGAGTGTTCAGATACATTTTTAAAGGAAAGAAAAGAATAATGAAGTAGGAATTGTATATTTACTTCCAGTATTTATTTGAATTACTGTTATTTTAAATGTTTACTGCTTTTATCATCCTTCTATGTATGTTACTGATATTATATATTGCTAGTCATTTTGTTGGACCTCAATAAGTTTCAAGTCGACGTCTCGTCACTACCTCTTCAAGTTTAGGCGGGATACTCACTGGGTACATATTTGCTTATGTACTCATGCCGCACTTTTGTACTTAATTCTTCAGGTTCTGAGGCTGGTGCATCTGGTTATCAGACCGGAGCTCGATTTTGATCATAGCTGGACCCGACTTCACGGTGAGTTGCTTCTCCTGAAGATCCTCGGCAGCACCATGGAGTTTTCTTTTGCTTATTTCCCGTCTATTTCTTTCAGACAGTGGGATTGTATATTATGTTTTGTATATTCTGTTAGTATGCCCGTAGGACATCTGACACTAGTTCCTGGCACACACGTAGATGTTATTTTGGTTTGCGGGTCTGTATATATATATATATATATATATATATATATATATATATATATATATATATATATATATATATTGGATCAATCCTCTTTATGACTGCTTTTTGTAAAAATAGCTTACAATCTTTATCAACTAATGTTTTGGACTTTAAAACTTGGCACGTATTGGGATGCTTAACCAAGCATGGAAGAAATCCATAGTAATTTAAGTGTGGGCTTTCCTAACCCCAGTGTTGGGTGCCATCACGACCTGAGTTAGTATTTTGGGTCGTGACAACATGGTAACAGAGCAGTAGCTTCACGTAGGTCTCACAAGTCATGGGCAAATCTAATAGAGTCTTGCGGATCGGTATGGAGACGTCTGTACTTATCTTCGGGAGGCTATAGGGTGTTAGGAAAACCTCTCCTTATTTTTATTCTATCGTGCAGTCAATGGTTTACTAAATTTCATTCTTCTATTCTCTCACAGATGGTGAGGATGCGTGCATCCGATGTTCTAGACCCGGGAGGGGCCGCTACCCCTGTTGTTCGAGGCCTTGGCAGAGGCCGGGAGAGGGCACCGCCACGAGGTAGGGGACGAGGGCGTCCCCGAGCTGTTATAGTCATACCACCACTAGAGGACCTTACTATAGAAGAGCAGGGTGAGGTACCCCCAGCAGGTCCTGCTCCTGTGGACTTTATGATGGTGCCTGGCTTCCAAGAGGTCATGGGCCATATGATGAGATTTATGGATACTATGTCCTAGGATGGTTTATTTTCAGTGGATCCTGATACATCTCAGGAAGGAGGAGGAGCCCAGACCCCTACTGCCCAGGTTGCAGGCCAGACAGCAGCACTTCATCATACCCCGGGTACACTGCCCGTGGGTGGGGCCTAGCCTGTAGCAGCAGCACCTGAGCCCAGCCCAGTTACAGACGACGATCCGCAGAATTTATTGGATAGATGGACTAGGTTGCACCCTCCAGTCTTCGGGGGTGACCGGGGCAAGGATACCCAGGATTTTGTTGACAGGTGCAGGGAAAGGCTGCACAATATGAGGATATTAGAGTCCTATGGAGTGGACTTCACTACCTTCCAGCTAGAGGGCAGAGCTCGCAGATTGTGGAAGTCCTATATTCTCAGCAGGCCAGCAAATTCTCCTCCCATTACCTAGGAGCAGTTCACTCAGATGTTTCCAGACAGGTATATCCCACCCTCTGAGAGGGAAGAGTTGCGATATCAGTTCGAGAAGCTGGAGCAGGGAGAGATGTCAGTGACAGATTATGAGGCTAGATTCTCAAAGTTGTCTCGCCATGCAATTATAATATTGCCTACTGATGCTGAGAGGGTGTGGAGATTTGTAGCAGGGCTGCACTCCGGTATTAGGGCCAACATGGCCCGAGAGGTGGAGATGGGGACTCCCTATCAGCTGGTGGTCGAGATAGCTCGTCGGATTGAGGGCTATCAATCGAGAGGCAGAAAGCAAGGTTAGCAGGACAAGAGAGCCAGATTCTTCGGGGATTTCAGAGGTTTCGCAGTTAGGGGCGGAGGTCAGTTCAGTAGAGGTCAGCCCAACAGGACTCCATATTCAGCACCCCCACAACCTCCCCGAGGTGTTCCAGCGCGGGCTCATTTCAGCGCCATGCTAGAGCGTTCCTACCGCCTTCCAGCAATTTAGAGTTCACCCAGTGGTTATTCCAGTTATCCGAGATTCCCGAGCCCCTACTTCAGTGCTATGCCAGAGACTACACATTGCTCTTCGGCCATTCAGGGTTCCTCTTCGGGGCAGCAGGCTATGATACCTAGAGGTTGTTATGATTGTGGGGATCCATGTCATATGAAGAGGCATTGCCCTAGACTTCGGGGCATGGCGGTGCAGTAGGATTATCAGCCTATGGGTCCAGCACCAGTCATCAGTCCACCTAGAGGTGGGGGACAGGTCGGTAGGGGTCATCCTAGAGGTGGAGGCCAGTCAGGGAGAGGTCAGCTAGCTCCTATTCATTTTGGCAGTGCTCAGTCTTCCGGTGCTCCAGCTAGATTCTATGTTATCCCGGCCAGATCAGATGCAGTGGCCTCAGACGGCGTGATCACAAGTATTATTATAGTATGTGGTAGAGAGGCATCGTTGTTATTTGATCCAGGATCCACTTGTTCCTATGTTTCTGTCTTATTTGCTCATTTTTTGGATGTCCCTCGTGAGTCCTTGGGTTTTCCTATTTATGTGTCAACTCTCGTGGGCGATTCAGTGGTTGTAGAACGGATTTCTCGGTCCTGTGTAATTTTGTTTTGTGGGTTTGAGACTCGAGCAGATCTCTTATTGCTCGACATGGTTGATTTCAAGATTATTTTAGGCATGGATTGGCTATTTCCTTATCATGTCGTGCTATATTTCCATGCCAAGACAGTTACTTTAGCTATGCCAGAGTCGCCTCGGCTAGAGCGGAGAGGTTCCTCAGTTCGTGCAGCCAACCGGGTTATTTCATTCCTGAAGGCTCGACACATGGTCGAGAAGGGTTGTCTGGCCTATTTCGCTTATGTGCGGGACGCCACCGCCGAGTCTCTGACGATTGATTTAGTGCCAGTTGTGCGAGAGTTTGCTGATGCATTTCCTTCGGACCTTCCAGGCATGCCTTCGGATCGTGATATTGATTTCTGAATCGATTTAGCTCTAGGCACCCAACCTATATCTATTCCTCTATACCGTATGGCTCTGAAAGAGTTGAAGGAGTTGAAGGAGAAGCATGAGAAGTTGTTAGCTAAGGGGTTCATCAGACCGAGTGTATCTCCCTGGGGTGCTCCAGTTCTATTTGTGAAGAAAAAGGATAGGTCCATGCGGATGTGTATTGATTACCGCCAGTTGAACAAGGTTACCACTAAGAAAATGTATCCTTTTCCGCACATCGATGATTTTTTTGACCACCTTCAGGGTGCTCGTGTGTTTTCTAAGATTGACTTGAGATCGGGGTATCATCAGTTGAGGATTCGGGAATCAGACGCTCCGAAGACTGCTTTTCGTACGAGATATGGCCATTATGAGTTCCTGGTGATGTCATTTGGCTTGACTAATGCCCCAGCAGCATTCATGGACTTGATGAATAGGGTGTTCAGGCCGTATATTAATTCCTTTGTCATTGTCTTCATTGATGACATTTTGATTTACTCATATAGCCTGGGGGAGCACGAGCAGCATTTGAGAGTTGTGCTCCAGACTTTGCGAGAACAGAAGTTATATGCTAAGTTCTCCAAGTGTGTGTTCTGGTTGGATTCTGTGCCATTATTGGGGCATGTGGTATCCGTAGAGGGTATCATGGTTGATCCTCAGAAGATCAAGGCAGTTCAGAGTTGGTCGCATCCTACTTCAACTATAGAGAACATGAGCTTTTTGGGCCTAGCAGGCTATTATCGCTGATTTGTGGAGTGGTTCTATTCTATTGCGGCTCCATTGACTAGATTGACTTAGAAGAATGCCCCGTTCCGATGGTCTGACGAGTGTGAGGCGAGCTTTCAGAAGCTCAAGGCAGTATTGACCTCAGCACCAGTTCTAGTATTGCCTTCCGGTTCTGGGATGTATACAGTATATTGTGACACTTCGCGGGTTGGCTTGGGGTGTGTATTGATGTAGGAGGGGAGATGTATTGCTTATGCTTCGCGCCAGCTGAAGGTTCATGAGAAGAATTATCATGTGCACGATTTTGAGTTGCCGGCGATTGTTCATACTCTTAAGATTTGGAGGCACTACTTTTATAGAGTGTCCTGTGAGGTTTATACATACCACTGTAGCTTGAAGCACTTGTTCAAGCAAAAGGATCTTAATTTGAGGCAGCGCAGATGGCTTGAGTTGTTGAAGGATTATGATGTCACCATTCTTTATCATCCGGGCAAGGCAAATATGGTAGCAGATGCTTTGAGCAGGATGGCGGAGAGTATGAGTAGCTTGGCTTATATTGCAGCAGAGGAGAGACCTCTATCCTTGGACATTCAGTCCTTGGCCAATCGCCTGGTGAGATTAGACCTTTCAGAGCCCCGGCGAGTTCTTGCACATGTGGGTGCTCAGTCTTCGTTATTGGGGGAGATTAAGGCTCGGTAGTATGATGATCCATGTTTGGCTGAGCTACGAGAGACAGTGGTTCAGGATAGGGCCAAGGAGGTTATTATTGACGAGGATGCTTTCCTGAGACTTCAGTGCCGCTTATGTGTTCCTAAGGTTGATGTCTGGGGGAGAGGATAATAGGGAAGGCACACAGTTCTCGATATTCTGTTCATCCTAGTGCTACGAATATGTATCGTGATTCGAAGCAACATTACTGGTGGAGACGAATGAAGAAGGACATTGTGGAGTATATGGCTAGGTGTCTTAATTTCTAAAAGGTTAAGTATGAGCACCAGAGGCCAGGAGGCCTACTTCAATAGATGCCCATTCCTGAGTGGAAATATGAGCGCATCACTATGGACTTCCTGGTTAGGTTGCCTCGGACCTTGCGGAAGGTTGACGCGGTTTGGGTCATTGTGGATTGATTGACAAAATCGGCTTCATTCCAGTGGCTACTATAAATACTTCTGAGAGGTGGGCACAGATCTACATTCGGGAGATAGTCCGGTTGCACGGTGTGCCGGTGTCCATTATATCAGATCAAGGTCCCTAGTTCACCTTGCATTTCTAGAGAGCATTGCATAGTGAGATGGGTACCCAGATAGACCTCAGCACAGCATTTCACCCTCAGACTGATGGTGAGTCGGAGCGTACAGTTCATATATTAGAGGACATGCTCAGGGAATCTGTGATTGATTTCGGGGGGAGTTTGCTTACAATAATTGTTATCAGTCCAGTATTGAGATGGCACTATTTGAGGCTTTGTATGGTCGGCGATGTCGTTCTCCTATCGGATGGTTTGAGGCTGGCAAGGCTAAGTTATATGGCACCGACCTGGGGAGGGATGCTTTGGAGAAAGTGAAGTTGATCGTGAAGAGGCTCCACACAACACAGTCCAGACAGAAGAGTTACGCGGATCAGAAGGCGCGTGATGTATCATTTATGGAGGGAGCTAAGGTTCTGTTGAAAGTCTCGCCAATGAAGGGTATTATGAGGTTCGGGAAGAAGGGCAAGTTTAGCCCAAGGTTTATAGGTCCCTTCAAGGTGTTTAGGCCAGATGGGGAGGTTTCTTATGAGCTAGCCTTACCTCCCAGTTTATCAGGAGTTCATCCGGTCATTCATATATCCATGCTCCGGAGGTACCACGCCGACATCTCTCACGTGGTTGATTTCAGCATTATTCAGTTGGATGAGAGGAGGAGCAAGTTCCTATTATTGATAGATAGGATCGCCAGTTAAGTTCCAAGAGAGTTTCTGCAGTGAAGGTTCAGTGGAGGAGCCAACCAGTTGAGGAGGCGACCTGGGAGTCCGAGGAGGACATGCGGAGCAGATATCCACACTTATTCAGCACTTCAGGTATTATTCTAGACACGTTCGAGGATGAACGATTGTTTAAGAGGTGGAGAATGTAACGACCCGACCGGTCGTTTTATGTTATCTGACCCCGTTCCCCAAAACAAAACTTTCCTTAGCGGCTTATTATGATTTATGCCTTGCGGGGGCGGGTGGTCCGGCATTTGGAAGTGTTTAGAGTGCTATAAGAACACTTGGTTCCTTAAGATTGGCCTTTAAGGCCATGTTTGACTTCACTCAACATTTTGGGTAAATGACCTCGTAATTGAGTTTCGATGGTTCAGGTAGCTTTGTATGATGATTTTGGACTTGGACGTATGTTCAGAATGGGTTTTGGATGACCCGGGAGCATTTCGGCGGCCAATATTGAAATAAGAGTTCCTTAGGTTCCTATTGTGTGGTTTGGAACGTGTTTTTGAGTCGTCGAGGTCCGAATGGAATTCCGGGACCGGGAGTAGTTCTCATTTATAACTTGCCTACATAATTTGGTGTCATTCTGAGTAGTATAGGTCGGTTCGACGCGTTGTTAGCGAAGTCAAGAAAACTTAATGTTCCTAAGTTTGGTTCTAGGGGTTTTGAGGTGTGATTTTGAGTTTTAGCATTGTTTTGGGTGTTCTGAAGGCTCGAGCGAGCCCATATTATGATTTGGGACTTGTTGGTATACTCGGACGGGGGCCCGGGTGGGCCCAGGTGCCTCCCGAACACCACACAAGGCCAAAAACCAGCTGCTATAGCTGTTGGTGCACCTGTTCTGGTGTGACCGCAGGTGCGGTTGCCCAGTCACAGGTGCGGGACCGCTCCTGCGGTCCCAGTCTCGTAGGTGCGACCCCCAGCGGGCAGCCTATTTCTTGCAGATGCGGATAAATTTTGGCAGGAGCGGAGCCGGGGGTGCGGCCTCCTCTCCGCAAGTGCGGGCCCAGGCTTCCTCGTTCATTGACGTAGGTGCGAGACCGTAGGTGCGGTCCTCGAGCCGTAGGTGCAGAACCACTATCGGGCAGTGTGTTTCTTAAATACGGGATTCTTCATTATTTCTTCATTATTTCTTCATTTCTACCTCCATTAGAACACCTTGAGAGCTTGGGAAAAGGGCTCAACGACCTAACCACTGAAAGGTAAGTAGATTCTATCCTAGAGTTAGTTAATGCATTCATTCTTAGCGGAATTTAACTACTTAATTAGTGAAAATTTAGGAATTTGGGTAGTAACCTAGGGCCTTCGAGAATTTTGAAAATTACCCGTGAATTGGCTATGAAATCATTCAAAAATCGTATATTAATGATCCTTAGGCTACGGCTGAGTTTTTCTTTCTAAAATTTTTGGAATTCGAGCATGCGGGCCTGGGGTTGGATCTTAATATTTCTTCAAGAATGGCGAATTTGACTTAGTAGTAGGAGGATTTCCATACTTTGAGCATAAACTGATGAATTTGTATAACATTTGGCTAGTTTCAAGTCTCGGGTGTTGAGTTCAGAGTTCGGGAGCGTTCTTGGTCTGGGAGTAGATTCGACACGAGGTGAGTCTCCTTTCTAACCTTGTAAGAGGGAAACTGTACCCTAGTCTATTTAAATGCTATATGTGATAATTGTGGTGGCTACATACGTACAATGATAATCAATGATAATCTTCACTAACTGGGTATCCCGTATCCTTCTTCATATTACTTAATTTACTTGTTGAATCTTGTATCTACCTTTTGATCCTCTCATTGATTTTCACCATATGGGTGAATAGATATTCTTGCCTTAAATCTCCTTAACAAAGACCTTGCACATCTTAGTACACACATGTTCTGCTGAATACCTCACATTTATTCACCATAATCACGATCCAAATCGAGTTCCTCTAACTCAATTCTTCCACAACCACATGTAATCTCTTACGAACTGTCTCTCTAGATGTAGACATCGTCGTATTATGAATAAGTAGAGTTTAAGAGTTTGAATTCTTATAACTGAGCTCTATCACACAATCTAGAGGAAAAAGAAAGAGTGACAGTCCTAAATGCCCTGTAACATCCTGCTTATAAGTGTGGTGCACAATACATCCATAAACAAGACTCTACTAGATACGATTGTAGACTCCCTAGGACAGAACTTCTCTGATACCACTTTTGTCATTCCCTATACCTGGTGGGTGAGACCGGTACCTGACACCTCATATTTCCTTGCGTACAACCTTGTGACTAAGGGACTCTGGACATATAATGTCATATTTTTACCATGGGTCACATTGCAAGACATTCTACGAACGCTGACTAAACATTAATATAAAGCTGCACCGAAAAGCGCGACATAACTACTACAACTGGAAAACCAACAAAATATACATACAAGGATTAGAAGCCCAACATACTGCACTAAATGACAGGATTTGTCTACAAGCCTCTACGGATGGATGTAATGTGATCGGAGTAGGGCCCCTACCTATCCATACCACATATATACATATATACACAGGTTGTACATAAAACTCTAGACCTGGAAACTCCGAAGGACGCAAAGCTTACCAATTAAGCTGAACTCGGGCAACACCTACTGATGAGGTCTACTCGTCTGTCTGTCTGAATCTGCACACATGAAATACAACGTCCCTGGCTAAAGGGACGTCAGTACAAAATAATTTACCGAGTATGTAAGGCAACAGATTAACTGAAAGTTGAAACTATACTGATAATATAATAAATGAAAGTAACTGCGAGTCAAGGATAATCTGAAGATATGCTTACCTACTGATACTGACTCAACTCTCTCAATATAGTAAGTATAATAGATGTCCGTCTTTAGAGGGCTTGGTATATATAACTATTATGCCGCAGTAGGCTCGCTCATAGGCGCTCGGCCACATTAGGCTCTGTATCTCGTCCATGCTGGGCTCGCTCATAGGCGCTCGGCCACAGTAGGCTCGATATATAACTTATCATCTCATCAGAGTTTGTGCAATAAGGGACTTCCCATTGCTTATCTCTCGATGGTGGTGAAAATACGGTAATACTTTTTATATATAGACCCTCTGCTCTCCTGACTGGAAGAAGACAATACTCAATTGAATATAAAATCCCGATAAGGGAGAATATGTAAGTTATGAGACTAGGATAATGTATATAAATTTGGGACTAAGAACTTTTCTTTATGCCTCGTTATCAAACACATGTAGTTACATGATCATGCCAAATTGAAGGAAGGGCTTAGCCTTAACATACATGAGCCGATTCTCCTGACATTCCTTCCAACATACGTCAATTGCCACAACAAGTAACGATGGATCAAACTAGGATAAACTCCATATGATATTCTTGAGAAATACTCCATCGTACTCCCTTAGAATTACAAAATCCCATTGCCGTAACATTACTTAGTCTCGTATGGTTTTTGAAGCAAAATTCACGTTGCTAACATTTTTAAATGAGTTGCTATAGTATTGAGTAATATAACACATATGAATGTTGCTGAAAGAAATCATTTCTTGTAGCTTTTTCCATAAGTATCTCAATTTTCTATTTTGAGAGGTCTTTTACGCTTCACATGACTAAGCCACCTTATCCTCTAATTGTGACACCTATCTTATACACTTTAAGAGTCACATTTTGTGTCTTTGATATTGTTCCAATTCTTGCCACGTTTATGTCTTATTAAGGACATCCAAAATTATTTAATTAGCTTAATTACTTAGTCAATCTCCCACTAAATATCAATAATTACCCAATTATCCACATAATTAAGAATTATCTCAAATAACTTAAAATATTGCTCATTCTTAGCAAACCTTATACACCTCACTATCACGGTCATGTGGTACCTTGTATGGCACTAGTCCATAAATAACGGGTATTATAGCTCGGACTGTATGTTTCTCCCAAAATGTCAAACTTCGACGAAATACATTTTCTTCGATTTGCTACCCTCTCTCCTTCACGAATTATCTCATCACTTGCTGAAACAGCCTATAATCTCAAAATAATCTCTTTCCCGAACATACGTCGATTAACTTACAAAGAAATATCAACGTACAAAAATGCGGGATGTAACATCTCATTTCCGAGCTTTCATCAAATTTATTTATGGCATACTTTCACGTACGAAAATATGGGGCGTAACATCATTCCCCCTTTTGGAACATTCGTCCTCGAATGTTAACTGATGCACTTATCATTCTCATAACCCATAGTTCTTGCGAATACTTTAATACTCTTCTTGCCATTTAGGCAAATCTTCTGTGAATAATTCCAAAGGCCAGGGCACTCCCCTCTCTAGGCCTCTTTCTCACGCCACGACTTGTGGTTGAAATCCTTCCAATCTCGTAATATTTGCTACCTTCTATCATGCGGTTAGTACGACTTTTTTCTTGTATGTGCGCCTATGCGACTCTTCTCTCTTTTATCCTCAAGTTTTTAGCCAATCTCTAGGCCTCACTTTGTAAACATATAGAAAATTATGACAATCTGTCCCTCTGGGCGTCATTAGCTTTACTACATCTAAGTAGGTCGTACTATAACATAAATCTTACTTCGATTTATTGTTATAAGGTCTGCTACCAAACTTCAGTTTCTCCGTTGCTTATCCCATATGTATAAATCTAAGTCTTTTAATGCTTCCTCATTACTATTCATCTTAATAATGACAGCCAGATCTCACCTCATACTATTGAACTTTTATCGATCTATTATTGATTCACCTTAATGTTGATCTATAATTTACCACTAGTAGTTTGACCTCTTATGTAACACTTCCGTTAAGGCTCACGTCTCATCGGGGAACATCTGAAATGATTAGACTGATCCACCTCACTATCATGGTTATGTGGTACCTTGTATGACACTAGTCCATAAATACCGTTTGTTATAGCTCAGACTTTATTTTTATCCCAAAATGTCAAACTTCGACGAAATATATTTTCTTCGATTTGCTACCCTCTATCCTTCACGAATTTACTCATCACTTGTTGAAATAACATAATGCCTATAATCTCAAAATAATCTCTTTCCCGAACTTATATCGATTAACTTACAAAGAAACATCAACATACAAAAATACGGGATGTAACATCTCATTTCCGAGCTTTCATCAAATTTATTTATGGCATACTTTCACGTACTAAAATATGGGGCGTAACATCATTCCTTCTTTTGGAACATTCATCCTCAAATGTCGACTGATGCACTTATCATTCTCATAACCCATATCTCTTGCGAATACTTTAATACTCTTCTTCCCATTTACGCAAATGTTCTGTGATTAATTCCAAAGGCCAGGGCACTCCCCTCTCTAGGCCTCTTTCTCACGCCACGAGTTGTGGTTGAAATCCTTCCAATCTCGTAATTGTTGTTACCTTCTATCATGCAGTTAGTACAACTTTTTTCTTGTATGTGCGCTTAAGCGACTCTTCTCTCCTTTATCCTCCAGTTTTTAGCCAATCTCTAGGCCTCACTTAGTAAACATATACAAAATTATGACAATCTATCCCTCTGGGCATCATTAACTTTACTACATCTAAGTAGGCCGTACTATACCATAACTCTTACTTCGATTTATTCTTATAAGGTCTGCTACCAAACTCCAGGTTACTCTCGTTGCTTATGCCATATGGATAAATCTAAGTCTTTTAATGCTTCCTCATTATTGTTCATCTTAATAATGACAGCCTGATCTCACCTCATACTCTTGAACTCTTATCTATCTATTGTTGATTCACCTTAATGTTGATCTATAATTTACCACTGGTAATTTGACCTCTTATGTAACACTGCCGTTAAGGTTCATGTTTCATTGGGGAACATCTTAAATGATTAGACTGATCCACCTCACTATCACGGTTATGTCGCACCTTGTATGGCACTAGTCCATAAATACCGTGTATCATAGCTCGTACTGTATTTTTATCCCAAAATGACAAAATTCGACGAAACTCATTTTCTTCGATTTGCTTACCCTCTCTCCTTCATGAATTTATTCATCACTTGTTGAAATATTGTAACGACCCGGTCGGTTGTTCCGAGATTTTAGCTCCGTTTCCCCTATTCTGCTTCATTTTGTGTGGTTCAGCTCTTGGGTGTTTTTTTGGGTTGGTTGGCTCGGGCTCGGAGTAGTTGTGGTGAGAGTTGAGACACTTAGTCTCTTAAATTGTCCTAATAGTTGAAAAAGTCAACTGAGAGTTGACTTATTGGTAAACGACCTCGGAATATAGATTTTATGGCTCGAATAGCTTCGTTAGGTGATTTGGGACTTAGGAGTGTGTTTGGAATGTGATTTTGATGTCCGGTGTAGAATTAGACTTGAATTAGCGATAGTTAGTTTTTGGCGATTTCCAGCCGGCATTGAAAAATAGGTTATAGGGGTCGGAATTGAATTTCGGAAATTGGAACAGGTTCGTAGTGTCATTTTGGACGTGTGCAAATTTTCAGGATAATCAGACGTGTTTTGGATAGTTTCGGCATCGTAGATGATTTTCGGAAGTTTTAGGATTCTTAGGCTTGAATCATGAGTTTAATTGGTGTTTCAATGTCTTTTTGGGTGTTCCGAGGGTTCCACTAAGTCCGGTGATCATTTATGACTTGTTGGTACTTTTGGTTGAAGCCCCGAGGGGCTCGGAGTGTTTTTGGATAGTCATCGGAAGGTTGAAGTTGGGAATTTGCAGCAGAAAAAGTCCTGGTGGAATGTTTCTGGTGTGGTCGCTCCTGCGGAAGGGTGGCCGCAGGTGCGGAGAGGCATGCGTAGGTGCGGATTTTTGGCAGGTTGAAGAAGTCGCAGGTGCGAAAATCCCTGGGCAGATCATATAAAAAGGGTCCTTAGCGAATTTTGGTCTTTCTTTCACCATTTTCATGCGGGTTTGAAGCATTGGAGAGGGCTTTGAAGGAGGAAATCTTGAGGACTTGTTAAGGTAAGATATTTGAACCTAAAACTCGTTTCCATGTGATTTTTGGTCTGAAATAGGGTGATATTAAGGGAAAAATCAGTGTGTTAATTGGGGGTTAGGGCTTGGATAACTGGAGACTTTGATTGAGTAATTGAAGGGGCAATTGTGGTCCGATTTTGATGTTTTTGGTGTGTATAGATTATGGGAAGATAAGGATTCCGGTTTTTTGATTTTTATCAAATTCCGAGACATTGGCCAGGGGTTTGGGTTTGGCCAATCTCGGTAATTGTGCCTAATTTTGATAATTTTTGAATGGGTTTCGTATCCCTAGCATATTTTGACGATATTAATCTGATTTTGATAGAGTCAGTGCATTTGGGAGCCGATTCGAGGGTCAATAGTATCGCGGAGTAGCTTTTCAGGCCCGTTTGAGCTAAGTAATGACTGTAAATCTTGTCCAGATGGTATGAAACCCGGACTTCGTGTTTTCTCACTATTTTTGGACTGGCGCACATGCTGTATATGAGTGTGTGGCGTGCACTGATTAAGGATTTGGACTTGGTCCTTCTTGTGGCAACTATTGAGTTGTGTATTTACTTTTAAATCATATGTTAAATCATGTTTTCAGACTATTGTTATATTTGGGATGTAAGCCATGTTTGGGGCCTTGAGTCGACCTGTTTAGACCCCTTGGGGGATTCTACTGCTATTCTACACTGTGTTGACTTATGATTTACACTCAGTAATGTTACGTTTAACTAGTTTCGAAACTCAGCTTTATTTACACTATTTTGAGATATAAAATGATGTTTTGGGTCGAGTACCCTGTTCTACTGATAGCCCGAGTGGATTTTTGAGAGTTTCTGACTGAGTGAGGCTGAGAGCCTGATTGTGAGAATATGATATGCCACGAGATGGCTTGATATTAGCGCTTGGGCTGAAGGAGCCCCTCCAGAGTCTGTACACAGCCCCAGTAAGCGTAGGTACCTACTGAGTGCGAGTGCCGAGTGCCGAGTGACGAGCGATTGGGAGGTATGAGTGACTATAAGGTTGCTCGAGGGGCTGATTATGAGTGACTGTGAGGTATGCCCGAGGGGCTGATTCTGAGTGATGTTATGCCCGAGGGGCAGTTTCTTATTCATGTTTTTTCCCGAGTGGCTACTTATGATTCCTTTCATTTTTACACTAAACTTCTTGGACATTTTCTGAATTGTTGGAAATTACACTTTTCAAAGGAGTTTTACTGACATTGGCTTTTTAAGTGTGATGATTGAACGTATACATTGTTGGAAAGAAAGATTGTGCTTATTGTGAAATGATGATTTGACTTTATGTGTTTCTTATTGCTCAGACCTGATTTATTTTCATTACTACTGAGTTGTTGTACTCACATTACTCCCTGCACCTTGTGTGCAGATCCAGGTGCTAGGGCAGAGTGAGCTGTGTATCTGTTCCAGAGACTTCTCGGAGATTTTGCGAGGTAGATGCACGCGTCCGCAACCTTGCTCTTTCTCCTGCTTACTATTATAGAGGATATTTTCCAGAGATGTATATTTTTTGTAGATGCTCATGACCAGTGACTCCGGGATCTTGGGGTTGTATTTAATATTTGATGTGGCTTTATCTATTAAAAAAATGATTTGACGAAACCTTTATGGATTATCAATTTAATAATGAGATAAATGAAAGATTCTTTATGTTTGAGCGTTGGTTTGGCTAGCCTAATTCCACGATAGGCGCCATCACGACTAGTTAGATTTGGGGTCGTGACAAATATCATAATGCCTATAATCTCAAAATAATATCTTTCCCAAACTTACGTCGATTAACTTACGATGAAACTTTAACGTACAAAAATGCGGGATGTAGCATCTCATTTCCGAGCTTTCATCAAATTAATTTATGGCGTACTTTCACGTACGAAAATATGGGGCGTAATAATAACTCCCTGAATTATCATTGTGAGTATCTCTTATGAAGATCTCCTGTTAAATTCCATATTTGTATGGCCATATCTGTGAGTTTCACTGTATAAATATGTCTTGAAGTAATTAAACTAAGTGTTAATGAATATTTGCAGTTAGTCTTGTATGAATTCTGTCAGCTATTGTTAACCTAGATTAAGAAATGCTCTTGATTGTTCTTAGGAGCTTGGTTAAAAGTTGTATTTGTTGTATTTGTGCATCATTTGTTGGATTGGTAATGCTGAATTGAACTTCATCATGTCTAGAGTGTCATATTCAACTTGTTTACTTGGACTAAATATCATGCTATTGTAACCATGACATCTTAACATATGTGAAACTTCCATGGTTATGAAGCTTCTGTTATGAGCATGTTAATCTAATTTTATGACATCTGATCTTTCCTATACTATCTAGTCTTGTAATCCTTTAAAAAATATGCCGAGGGTGTTTGAATATCTTCTCTTAAGGATTCTGCACTCATTCTTGTTTTAAACAGACTTCCTGCTTGTCATTCATTCTTATTCATGTGTTCTCACAACTCTCTTTTAGGGTTGTACTATCTTATAAAGAAGAAATTTGCATTTTGCTTATTCCAAAGGATTAACCACACAGATTTTGAGGTGTAAGTCAAATGTGATCACTAAAAGAATTTAAGGGAAACTTCTGATGTTTACCTGCCTTTTTAAGTACCACATTGTGTTTATATGGGTGTCTTAACTCTTAATGGACCTAGAATAAATATGGGATTGTGAACCTTTAAAGAAGTAGTAGTCATGTCATTGACCTAAGACATGATTTACCTCCTTATTTGCATAAGTACCTTTGTTCATACTTTTTTAAAGATTTTGAATGAGGCTGTTAATTCATACGTCTTGTAGAAGTGAAGATTCAATCTAAGTGTGTGAATTTTTGATAAATTTTAACATAGTCTGATAAGTTGTTAAAGTATTGTGTTTGCAAACTAAGAACTTGTACAAGTTTAAACTAGTCAGTAAAATCAATAAGGTTGATACATATATGTCTTCTCTATTCCTTAAATTAAATGACTTAATGTTTGGAATTCTAAAATATTCTGTTGGTGTTCCCTCTATTTGTTTGCATCTTTAATTGGTTTCTTTGAAGCAATGTTGTGAATATTGGAAGTATGCTATATTTTTTTATTTCGGTTGTGACCTCGTTTTTAGTCTGGTACCTCATACGAGTGCTATATATAACCCTATGAGAAGTGTGCATATTTTAATTTGTGTATTACACTACTGCTAGATTTAGTTGTTACAGTGAATGCCTCATAAGCATTAAACTTGTAGGGAAGAGTGAGTGTGGTTAAGGGTATTTAGGAGTAGGATCTAGTTTGTGGATTGAGATGCCTGAGATCCTAGTGAATTCTGAAGTGCCAAAGGTCCGAAAAGTGTCTTGTCCATCAATGGAATTTTTCCCCAAGCTCTTAATCATTGACAATTATTAATCTCTTCAAGATTAGTTTTATATGGGAGAAAAGAGTTCACTGGGAATATTGTTTTGTTGGACGTTACATTGACTTCATTCCATCCTTAATCATAGCCCTTGTTACAGTTTTACTAGGCCTTATATTAGCCCTATTATACTCTTCATTACAATCAAATGTTATGACGGGCCTTATCACTAATGTCTTTTTTTTTTTATGCATATGTGATGGAACTGGACCTGCTGAGTTCTGAAGAAGTCAGGCCGAAGTTCCAGCCTAAAGATTGAAGTCACTAAAGTTTGATGTTTCCATCCGATGTCTACTGAACCTGGAATTTCTTTAGGTCCAATACCCCTTCCTTTTATCGCTTTACATAAATTTGTTGTTTGCTTATATATGTATATGATACTAACGATATTCAGTGAATGTTTTCTCTTTATCGTCTTCAAGTTATTTTACAAACCTAGGCAAGCTAAAGACCATATGTAATTAAAAGGAAAAATCATTATTTTACCTATATCAGTTAAAGAACTGGAATATACTTAAGTTATTTATTTTTGCTATATGATTTGTATCTTCAGTCATGCTAACCATTTTTTATGAAGTTTTTCTTTTCGAAATTTAAAACAGATTCAAAAGCGGGCAACTCTCTTTCGTTAAAACTGGAATCGACAACGATTTCGAAGTCATGTTTTCTACAAACAATAATGAAATACAACCGCAATTAAAGAATACCTCATTGAAGTTTTATTTTAAGTTTGGATACAAGAATTGAAATCAATCTTCGAGGTATACCCAAAGCCTACTTCTCTAGTAGCCTCTACTTTACTAAAATTGTACAAATAGCTACACCATTTCAAAGATTAAGCATTTAAGACATAGCCACATTTTCCAAAGTTTGCAAATATAAACATACTTCAAAAATCCTTTCAATCATGTTGATGTAGACATTTTAAAGGATTTTACAAAACCTATATCCTATTTTCAAAGTATACATTCTATTTTCTTTCATATGATAGACTTTAAACATAGTGTAAGGCATAAACCTTTAAGCACTAACTAAGTAGAATATAGACATCTAATTTCTTAAACATAGTCTAAGTCCTATGGAGCTGCCTGAGGTAGATTCTAGGGGGTGCTTAACACCTTCCCCTTAAAAGAACAAGAACCTTTATACAAATCTCACCGGTTAGCATATATATAGAATAATAATTTACCAACTAAATACGTACTATAGTATACCTTTAAATATTAGGTGGCGACTCTCTTTCATCAACAATAGGGAAACCACTAGTTGAATCTTGTTTGACTCATGCAAAATAGGGTGCAACAATTATCTTAGTTGATATTTCTTTTAAGTAATTAATGAATATTAGGATTACCTAGTCTTAAATACTAGGCGCCATCACGACATCCTAAGGTGGGAAGTGAGGTAGTGACAAGTTTGTATCAGAGTTTTAGGTTCATAGGTTTATGAGTCATAAGAAAGTTTAGTAGAGTTTTGCGTATCGGTACGGAGAGGTCCGTACTTATATTCGAGAGATTACAAAATTGTTAGGAAATTTCACTTCTTTGATTCCCTACCGAGCGAATTTGTTGATTCCGAAATCTGAGTCTTTGACTTTCTATTCTCTCGCAGATGGTGAGGACACGCACTGCTGGATCCAATGATCTGACACTCGGGCCCCTGTTTGAGCCGCAAGAAGCCATGGTCAAAGTAGAGTTATGCTAGCGTAGCCTGCTATTCTGTTTCTGCGTGAGGTCAGGGCAAAGGTATCTGAGGAGCAGGAGCTGAGACTTGAGAGATTTAAGTAGTCTCATCCGCCTATCTACATTTGCTCAACTTAGGATGAGCAGGGTTTTCTAGAGAAGTACAACAAATTCTCAGCACCATGGGGATTGTGGAGACGAGCAGAATTACATTTACAATATCTCAGATGTTAGGAGCAGCCTACATGTGGTGACAGGCTTATGAGGAGGGTAGCCTAGCCGATTCAGCATCACTCACTTGCGTTCAGTTTTTAGAGATGCCTTTGTGAGAGTTTGTTCCTCCGAACTTTTGAGATTGTAACTAACATCACAGAATCAAATATCAAATCACAAATTAAACTTCTCTTAAGTTAAAGAACCCTCAAACCTCCAACCAAGTGTTCAGTTCAAGCTTAACCAACCCGGATTACACCCAAACTTTGTTCACAACAAAACAACAAAACAAACCTATCAAAAGTCCTGGCACTCCAATCAGAACCCGATGACCTCAAAGTTAACCCACGATGTAGTCAAAAAACTCTCCAAACCTTTAAATTGCAAACTTTTGGTCATTAGAGCTAAAATCCTCTAGGAACCACCAAATCATAACACAAGCATATTCCTAAGTCCAAAATCCCAGTATGAAACTATTGGAATCATCAAATCTTCGATAGGAGGATGTCTACCCAAAAGTAAAAGTTTGGTAAACTCTTAGTAGCATAAGTTTCCAAAATGAGACTATGGTAGCGTCTAGACATAGCTTATAGGACCTCGTAAGGAAGTCTTTGGTGTTGAGAATATCTATTTACCAAAATTTGAAAGTCTTAAGCTAAGGTATGGTAGCGTAATAGATATTCAAGATAGATAGGAGAAATATGAGAAAAAAGGTGAATAGGGAAACTCCGAGAGTAAATAGACCTAGAGACTAATTCAGAAAATGAGTTGATGGATTGATATGGCATGATGCTAATTAGAAGAGCTCACAGTTAGGAGAATATGGAGAAGATAAGGCAATGTAATGATAGTAAAATCAGTGTAATGGGAAAAAGAGGATAAGCGATGGGAGGTTAGGGATTTCAAGCACCAGTAAGTATCGCTTAAGATGAATTATCAGTGGATGATAAGAGCTTATAATAAATTGTCTTAGTTAAGTAGAAATAGCCTATAAAACCCCCAATTCAAGAGTACACGATAAGTCAATCGGAAAAGTAGATCCAACATAGTGTTTATAATTATACGAGAACATAAGCTTTGATTATAAGTTAAGATAAAAGGATTAGAAACGTTAAAAAGCAGTGGTAGGGAAATATATCTAAGAGAAGATTTGTTACCTACGTAGAACCGTGTTGCGAAGCACCCAATAAGAATAAAATGTTCCATCCCAAAAGGAAGTGTAATAAGATAGTGTTGAAGGGAATACACAAGTAAATGTAAGATAATAAATATAGAACGGATTGAATTAGAGATCTCCGTGAAATCCCAAAGAGGTGAGGAAACCTTAAGGACACAACTATCTAGGCTACGTGACAGAACTTAGCAATGGTTGTAAGTTTGACATGTTACCAAGTGAGGAAACCTAGTACAAAGAATAATGTCTAAAAAAGAGTATGTCCTAGTTTGTATATGTTCTTAAGTCAGCACCAAGCACTAGCCCAGTAAATCGTGGGCAGTGTGCGTGTAAGTCTAACAAGGACAAATGTTCTTAAGGGGAGGACGTTACATCTCGTACTTTCATACATTGAATTGCGTTTTAAGTGAGTCGACGTAATCTTGGAGAGAAAGTATACTATCAATTTCAATAGTGTTTAAAATCACGAACAACACATGTTGGAAAGATTAGAAGTTAAACGAATCAAAGAAAATGAGTTTCACCGAAAGACGACAAGTTTAGATTGATATAACCCGTACTTTTAGGGTAATAGTAGGAGTGCTTAACATGATAAGGAGATGTTATGAGTTATTTGAGTTTTATAATCGTTGTATGTTAAGTTTAAAGTCAAACGAGTTGTAAAACAAAAGTCGACAAAAGTTATTGCAATTTACGTTCGTAAGTTTACTAAAATTTGAGTATAATGTCATTGAGTTTTTCTCCCAATATAATTGGAGTTAGGGGTTAATAAACCCATAAAGTAAAAGGTATTAGATTCTAGCTTCCAACACATTAAGTTGTTTGCCGATGTTGGAATAGAGATATTCGTGTTTTCGCGAGACTGCGCAGGAAGCCACTTTTGGGACCCAAATAGTCCATGGAAATGTATCCAATTATATATAAATGGTGAAGACCTTATTTAACCAATTCTCCGACCAAAACTGATCTTAACCCTCTCCAAGAACTCCCAAGGCAGTTCCCTGCAATTCAAGTGAAGTTCTCCAAGGTTAAGAAGTGATTTCTCCTTCAAATGTTCTTGTGACGTTACTTTAGCTTGTTCTTTCCTTTGGTGTTGGGGAATTGTCACACCCAAAATCACCAACCACTCATAATGGCGCTTAAACTCACTTGCTAGGCAAGTCAACATAATAATAACTAAAAATAATATCAGAGATAGCAGAAATATTACAAGTCTAATGGCAATAACATAAACAATTGCGTCGAAATACAATAATCCCCCAGAACATGTAAATACACTGGCTTGAGCTCAAATCTGAAGTACAAGTCTGGAATAAATAATAGCAATATTTTCTGAATGGAAATAACAATAAGACTCCAATACTGCTGCCGAGATGCATCTCTACCGTGTCTCTCTAAAGCTAAACTCGGCAACACCCTTTGCTACTAGTGGCTCGTTCCAATACATAGATCTTCATAATTAAGTGCAGAGTGTAGTGTGAGTACAATTGATCCTATGTACTAAGCACGTAAGATAACTAAACTCGGCGAGGTAATATAAGCTATAATTATCAATGATACTCGCTATTCACCTATACAATTCATAAACTTAGCAAGTACATAACAATAATATGATCACGTCACGAAACACAGATAAAACCATCTTGGTGCACACAATAACTTAACATACTCTGCTCAGTCAAAGGAAATTGCAAGTAAAGAAGAAATGCAATAATCAAATCAATCAATAGCCAGTCTTTCCTCATAAACACAATAAACAAACCAAACTGATCAGCTTTCCTCAAACTACGTGTAGACCATCGAGAGAGAAACATGAGAGGGTGATGCTAGGGGATGGATCCTTATCCTTAATTTTCCTAGTACCATCAATTGCATTACCTAAAGAAGAACCCACAACTTTGTATAATATCGCCCAAGCTGTGGTAGCAGGGATATCACATGTGAGTTTAAATTGATCTTTTCTTGCTGGCTTTTCAATTGAACCAACTATTGCAGCGGTAGGTTTAGCAGCCCCAACCTTAAATCGATCACCAGGTGCATTCTTTGCAACATTAGCCTCCAAGTTTGAACCTACAACAACTGGTTCACTTCCAGGGTTTTCAACCACTGCTATTGATGCATGATTCTTAGCACTGGTTGCTCGATCAACCCCAGTTATTGCACTGTCGACCACCCTATGTTGAAGATTTCCAGGTTCATTAATTTATCCAGAACTGGAACCTTTAGAACCTCCAGATGCAACTCGATCACCCACAGGATCTTTGGAGACCTTCAAATCCTGATAAACAACTTCTGCAACTGGAACAATTGCCATTCCATCTGCATTACACTTCTCATTCATACAATCACCACCATTAGCAGTAGACAACACATCAATAGCCTTCTTATTTTCATCCAAAAACTTCCTTAGATCTCCTTGATACTTCTCAATGTGTTGGCCTTCATACATGGAATTTTCCTATTCCTTTTTGTCGTTCTTTTCCTGCAGAAAGCGATAGCTATTTTCCTCGTGTCCTTGATGTTACACTACGAACGAAACTGAGGCAAATTATCATGCAAAACTTCTTGATAAACTTCCATAATCTGCTCGGTTTTTTCATTGATATAGGGAATTCTTACTCTGTTTGGTTTCTTATCAAAAAAATCCAACTCGACTTTAACTCTTGCTTTGCTAGGCCTTGATTTTTCTTGTGTAGCTTTATCACCGACTATTGGTTTACCAACAACTGAAGAAATTGACAGTAGATATTGTTTCGCTGATAGCATAGGAGGCAGATTAGGTAACGATATCCATACAAATGCCCTCAATGTTTGTTCCATAGGATTAAAAACGAGAGTCAAAGGGAAAACTCTAAACTAATGGTTCTCACCATTAACGAGCAATTAGTTAACATATTTAGAAGGAGCTACAACATAATCTACATACAAATCAAACAGGATGAGGATGTGCCGTCTCACCAACCATCCGATTAAGCTGCGTCCTTGAGTTCCAAACAGTGTCCGCAATAATTTTCGAAGTTCTTGCATCTCCAGCCTTTCAAACGAGAATTTTAATATTAGGGCCTGATGTAAACATTCTTCAATAGTGAATTGTCCAAGTTCTTCCATTGACAGTAGGTTCTCCATGCATTATTTCAATAAGTTTAAGGATAGTTTTAGTGGATTTTGAGCAGTTTGGTTTGTGAGCAGTCTTGTTGCGTATGTAATGGCTAGGTTAGGGTTTGAATTAGTCTCTCCCACATCCAAAGGCTGGTGAGAGGTGTTGCCATCAATAGGAACCCCTAAATCACCATGTCTAGAGAGAAAGAAGAGAGAGGCGAGAGCTTTTCTTAAGCAATCCACTGAGTTTTATCTATTTTTCCATATGTGGGTATCTTTTTTTTTTTTTTTTTATTTCAAAGAAAAAGAGTATGTGAGGTATGTTGCATATAAATCTAGTTTGGGGAAAGAACAAATGTAGATTTGAATAAATTTAGGCTTGCTGAATCTTTTTATTTGAGAAAAGAGCATTTGGCTTGACTGAAATGCAATAACATAAAGTTTTGAACTCTTTGCGTGAAATTGGACATTAAGGAGGAGGAACATGGCTAGGAGAAACTTGGATTTGTATGTTTCTAATATTACTTGAGTTAATTCAGTTAGTGATATTTAACTTTATCTGAAAGATTTGCTCTATTTGGTTTGACATTTCAGAATTAGTGACTCAGTCTTGGTTGTGCAAATAGAGTACACTAATATCATATTTATTATCTGTTGCTTTCACTTGATATGTACTTTACTGAGGTATTCACTCTGAATCACTTAATACACTTTGTTGAAGAATGATTTTGTAACTTCACAAAATCTAGTGCTACACTCCTATATGTTAAACGGTTCTGGATTCCATATATTGCAGCTTCACCAAATTTATTGCTACATTTCAATCTGTTACCTGATTTTTGCATACCAATTATATGGAGTCTGATGTGGAGTAGTATTTTGGTGAGTTATGAATTAAATCTTTTCATGTTTGAAGGTTGTATTATGTACAAAGTAACATATATGTATATCGTGTTATGGACTCTAATTTAATGATGGGAATAAAGTGACTCATGAGAAAAATTAGTTATTAATTTTAAAGTCACACTAAAAAAATTGATCTTAATATCATAGCAGACTTGAAGTGCCAGCATGTTGGTAAAACATGACTTGTTTAGGAATTAAGTAGTTCTGATTTGACTATTTCATGTTTGATTTATCGAATGAATAAGTAAAACATTACTAGACATAACCCTTTTTTCTTATTCATCTTTTTGCTGCGTTGAAGTTTTCAGTTTTTCTACCTGAATTTTTAGTTGTTGACTTAAAATTCTTTCACATTCTTTTCTTTGATTCATCTTAATCAACAATCACAATATAAGAGCATCAACAATCATACTATAAGAGCATCAATACATAGTAATTTTTTTAGTTTCCCTGATTTGTAGCTTATTTATAAAATTCTTACAAAAAAATATTCTCAATTTTCGAAAAATACTAGAATTTAACATGTTTATTCATATTTTATTATAAAAAGTTAAGGATGTTACTTGGGCTATAGGCCAAAGAAATAGTGCGTGTGAGAAATAATTCAAAAGGATTATAAAATTTTTCTTCAAAAGTAGATTGACTAGTAATTCTTAGTAAAGGTGACTAATATATTTTTATTCGCTTATGCTCATTTCTTGTTCATTGCTATACTAATATTTTTTTGTTGACTATATATGTATATCAATTTTTTGTATGCACCAGATTATGACACCTGATAAGAAATTAATGAAACTTATCCATGATCGACTTGATAACGTTTGCATACTTGGGGTGGAGAACTTTATGGATTATGCTTCTAAAAGATCGAGAGAAACACGGGAAATACGTTGTCCTTGCGTCAAATGTTGTAATGCACTTTCAGGATTACGTGAGTTGGTTGGGTCACAGTTAATGGTACACGGAATAGTCCAAAATTATACCGTTTGGTATCACCATAGGGAGAGATTAGGTGAATCCTCTTAAGATTGTGAATTTGTATATGATAATATCAATGAAGAGGGTGATGGTGAGGATGAAATACATGAACTTTTAAGAGATTTCTATCCCACTTTTGAAAGAGACACTATGAACAATGATGGTAACGGGCAGTTTGAGGAGGAACCAAATATTGAAGCAAAAAGATTTTATGGGATCTTAAAAGATTTTGTGCAACCATTGTACCAAGATTCAAAAGTTTTTAAACTTTCTACTTTGGTAAAGTTGCTACATATAAAAAGTATTGGAAATTTGAGTAATGCGTCATTTACAATGTTGTTGAAGCTCTTGAAGAAAGATTTATTGTCGGATGGATCAAACTTGCCAGATTCATGTAACGAAGCAAAAAAGTTAATTCGGCACCTAGGGCTTTCTTACAAAAAATTTGATTCTTGTAAGAATGATTTTATATTATGCTGGAAGGATGATAAGTCTCTTGAGTCTTGCAAATTTTGCGGTGCATCTAGATGGAAGGAGGATAAACATAGTGGGGAAAATAAATTTAAAAGTGGGAAAAAGCTACATGTAACGACCCGGCCGGTCGTTTTGCTTTCTAGAACCCCGTACCCTAAATAATATTTCTTGTACTTGCCTTTACTTATTTATGACTTGCAGGGATAACTGGTTCGGGATTTGGGAGAGTTTGGACTGTAATCGGAACACTTGGTTCCTTAAGGTTGGCCTAAAAGGCCAAGTTTGACTTCGGTCAACATTTTGAGTAAACGACCTCAGAATTGGGATTTGACAGTTCCAACGGGTTGTTATGATGATTTCGGACTTGGGCGTATGCTCATACCGGGATCGGGGAGCGTTTCGGTGCCCAATAGTGAGAGTTCGGTTTTGAAGGTTTTAGAAGTTCTATAAATTTGGTTTGGAACGTGTCTTGGGGATATCAAGGTCCAAACGGAATTCCGAGACCGGAAGTAGTTCTGTAATGACATTTAAGACTTGCACGCAAAATTTGGTGGCATTCCGAGTAGTTTAAGTACGTTCCGGCACATTGGAAGTGAAATGAAGAACTTGAAGTTCTTAAGTCTTATTCATTGGTTTTGGGTGGCGATTTTTAGTTTATGGTGTTATTTCAGTGTTCCGATCGCACGATCAAGTTTGTATGATGTTGATAGACTTGTGTGAGTATTCGGTGTGGAGCCCGGAGGTCTCAGGTGAGTTTTGGACGTGTGGAAGGGGTTGAAAACACACCAGATTTCTGGTGTTCTTGGCAACTACTGCAGATCTCGCAAATGCCAGAAAAGGTTCGCAATTGCGAAACTCGTATTTGCGATGAGGGCTTCGCAATTACGAAGGAGCCTGACCCAGGAAATGTTCGCATTTGCGACCTTTATGCCGCATTTGCGATCCCAGCAGAAGCCGAATTTGCGACTCTTTGGTCGAATTTGTGACCCCAACCGCTGAAGCCCAGTCTTTGCATTTGCGAGGCTTTTGTCGCATTTGCGAACCTGGTGTCACAAATGCAACATCAGAGGGATGTGCCCGGCTCTTTTAATAGACTTAGGCCATTATTTCATTTCACTTCATTCTCTTAGGCGATGTTTGGAGCTTTTGGCAGAGGGTTTTCACCTAATACTTTGAGGTAAGTAATTTCTACAGATAATGAGTTAAATACATAGATTATGAGTAGATTAACCATGTAAAAATTAGGAAAAATCAAGGGTTTAAAGAAAACCTATGGTTTTGATAAAAATGAAGTTTTACCACGAAAATGGATATGGAATTTGATAAAATCATATATTTATGTTCCTAAGGTTATGGGTAAAAACTTTCTTGGAATCCGGACACGTGGGTCCGGGGATGAATTTTTAGAAATCTTGCTGTCACGACCCAAACATTCCTAAGGTCGTGATGGCGCCGGACATCAATGTCAGGCAAGCCAACTCATTAACTAATTGAATCAACTTTTCGATTTTAACATTTATGAAAATATTTCCTTTCACTTTATTACATAATAACCAAATAAAAATAAGTCAATTAGGAACAATAGTTTGAATACTAAACTTTAACAATTATAACCCAACACATATCCCATAACCCGGTGTCACTAGTACATCAGCAATTTCTAAGAATTTAACAATCATTACAAGCCTGTCCGAAATACAACTGCACAAGAAAATTTAAATGAAATAAATATAGTACGAAGGAGACTCTGTCATCTGCGGATTGCCTCCGGATGATGATGCATCTAGCCTAAGTCTCCGAATCCTCCACATTGCTAGGAAAGTACCTTCGCAATAAAATGCATAGCAAATGTAGCATGAGTTAAAAAATAATGTGTACTCAGTAAGTTGCCTGCCTAACCTCAGAGGAGTAGTGACGAGAGGTCAAATTAGACACTTACTAAAGGTCAATTTAGAATATTTAAGTATGACACTAAGCATGATTATCATAGGCAATTTATCAAAATCAGGATTAAATATTTTTCAACTCTGTTTACGTTTAACACTTTATATCTTCGTCATATTAACAATTAATCAACATGGTGATTTAATCAACTAATAATAAATCGACGGGAAGGAACAACTTCTTCCAAAATCTTCATAATAACTTTAAATCTATGTCATTTCACTTGATAGTTTAATATTTCAGGCCAGTAATCAGGAAAAATCATAGCAACTACGCATCAAATATCATGCGCAAACAATGCCGAGGGTTGAACGGCGGACCAACAATAATAAATTGCCGAAGGGTCGAACGGATCGAACAATAGATGCATCTATCTGCCCCGCTCGCGAATCGATCATGCGACGCGGTTAAAATAATATGGCTAGCCTGCTCGCGAATCATACCTGCGACTCAGGTGCTCATATGAATACACACCCAAATACAGGGTCATCCTGCTCGCGAATCATTCATGCGACTCAGGCACCCAAAGTTACACATATCCACATAATAAATCCGCATTTGATCAAGAAAACAGTTTTTTCTCAGGAAGGTGGTAAATTCTTATTAAAAGAAATATGAAATATAGGTTTTAAATCTTTGTTCTTGGAAAGTCATTTGTCAAGTTAAATGATATTCCATGATAAAACCTAGTCCAGGTACACAATATCTACAGCGGAACCAATTCTCTTTGTAGAAGATTAACAAAATCAACTCTAGTTTTCTTTAAGATATTCAATTACGTTTTCGATTATATTAGCAGTTTAATATTATAAGTAGGATTACAGGTACAACACGGAAGGCATGCTAGTGGGTCCTAGGCTACCTGGACATGGAATAATAGTAGCTACGCACGGACTCCCGTCACCTCGTGCGTACGTAACCCCCGAAGATAATAGCATGTACTGAATTAATTCACCTAAGGGACAATTCCCCCTCACAAAGTTAGAAAGGAAACTTACCTCTCTTCAGAATTCCAATACCGGCTTCCAAGCCCTTCCGATGACTCCAATGGACGCACAATGCTCCGAAACTACCACATAACGGCAAAGCAATGAAAATTCATTCTAATACTCAAAACAAATTCAAATTATATACTTTCCCAACCCCGCTCGGAGAAATGACCAAAATGCCCTCGGCCCACGTGCCCGGAAATCCGAAATTCTCGAAGATACATTCTACCCATAGCCCTACTAGTTCAATCATACCATTTACTCTACATTCCATGCTCAAATTCGTGGCTAAATTCCAAATTTACATTTTCTAGGTTTCTTCAATATTTTTCCCAAATTCCTACCATGTTCCATGCCTAACCCGTACATATAATCTTGTATTTATCTTTAAAACGGAAGGAATTTACTTACCTTGATGCCTGACGAAAATACCCCTTGAAATGCTCTCCAAAATCGCTCATGACAAATGAAAAATGGGTGAGAAATGACAAAAACCCGACTTTAAAAAATTCTGCCCAGGCCTCCTTTCGCACCTACGGTCCAATAACCGCTCCTGCAGCTCCACACCTGCGGAAATTCCATCCAAGGTGCGGCTCTGACTCAACCCAGCATCTCTCGCTTCTGCGGTCCCTTCTTCGCACCTACGCTTCCACAGGTGCGACCAAATCTTCTGCACATGCGGCCTCCTCAGCTCCAGCCCAAAACTCGCACTTGCGGCGCCCTTAGCCGCACCCGCGGCTCTGCACCTGCGGTCAAAGGCTCGCAGGTGTGGTTACACCAGATGACAGCAACCTTCAGCCTTGTTCAACTTCAAACATTTATCCGTTAACCGCCCGGAATCTACCCGAGGCCCTTGGGACTCCGTCCAATTATACCAACCTATTCCAAAACATAATGCGGACTTGCTCGAGGCCTCAAATCACATCAAACAACATTGAAACCACGAATCGCACCCAAATCCCAACTTTATGAACTTAGAAATTTCCAACTTCCACATCCGATGCCGAAACCTATCAAATCACGTCCGATTGACCTCAAATTTTGCGCACACGTCATATTTAACATTACGGACCTGTTCCAACTTTCGGAATCGCATTCCGACCTCGATATCAATACTTCCACTTCCGGTCGGATTTCTCAAAAACCTTCAAATTTCTATCTTTAGCCAAATGACTTCAAAATTATCTACGGACATCCAAATTCACTTCCGATCGCGCTCCCAACTCCAGAATCACCATACGAAGCTGTTCCAAGACTCAGAATCTCAAACGGACATCAACAACACTGAAATGCACTTCAAGCCCAAATTTATGAAATTCTTCTAAATGCTAACTCCCATAAGATACGCTGAAAAACTCTCGGGTTATCCAAAACCCGGTTCGAACATACGCCTAAGTCCGAAACCTTCATACGAACCTGCTGGAACCTTCAAATCCTGATTCGGAGGTCTTTACTCAAAATTTCAATCTTAGTCCATTTCTCCAACTTAAAGCTTCTGAAATAAGAATTGTCTTTCCAAATCAATTCTAAACTTCGTGGAATTCAATTCCAACCACGCCCACGAGTCATAACACCTGAAACGAAGTTTCCCACGACTTCAAACCGCTGAACGACGTGCTAGAGCTCAAAACGACCGGTCGATTCATTACATTCTCCCCCACTTAAACCGACGTTCGTCCTCGAACGTGCTAAGAACTGCTCTAGAGTTACCTGAAATCACTGTTTAACATTTCGATCACCTGGTCGTGCTACCACAACCTCGTTGATCACATTAACTTAATCACATCTGAAGATTCTTCTTTTATCCATATAATAAGCTCAGAATTCATTCAAACACTTGAAATTTCTCTGCCAGGCCTAGTTCCAATACATAACACCGTATCAATACCATAGACATACAAGAACATGACTACATACCTTTGTTGAATCAGCACCATGCACCGCAAGATTCATCATCTAACCACAATGACGCTCCCTGAACCTTAATAGCCAAAATTCCACGAATCTGGTGCTTCCGATGCACCTCGTGACAGATATACATACATCCTGCTATAATGCTGACGATACCACCATAATGGAGGAAATGTGCAGAAATCCATACTCAACTGCAGAGTTAAAAAATCCTTGTATACCTCATCTTGACTAGAATCATCACTTCATTATGAACCTAAATAATGGTATTTGCTCTTTAATATACACTTCACATAACCTTAGCACTGATCCCTGGTCCAAAAATCTCGTCTCACCCAGTATGAACTGCCCAGACAACGAATCACCCCAATCATGACCACAGCCTCACATGATACCACATTGCGCCAATAGGGCATAACTCGAACATGATAATAAGAAATGACTCAGGAAGGAACTATTCGACTCGCGCAACTAATATGAATTCTTATCAGAAAATAGGAAGCAAACATAGGAAAATAAGTATAGGAACCTTACTCATCATCACACTGTTGCAGCGTGCAACCCGATCCGAATAACATACCTGTGGCGACGTGCCACCCGATCCACACATAAAATTTAAATAAGAAGATATATATACGGAGCTCATTTGCTCACTATTACGAATTACTGAATATCGATCACAAGCACGCTAAGTGCATAATACCATCCTGGGGAAACTGATAGAGTCGTACGCTACAAAACTCAAGCACAACTAAGGTGCGATATATATATATATATATATATATATATATNCTCAAGCACAACTGAGGTGCGATATATATATACACTCTAAATCTCAAGAGCTATCCTGCTCACATAACATCCCCACTACGCGAGACCTCAACACATAAGAAATTATCAAAGCCGTTTCACAACTCACACAGCACAATCACAATAACAAATGAATCTGACGAAGACGGAACAACATCCATTGTTATAATACCTTTCCATGAAAAAAGCTCTACTTAAAGGAACATGCCTGGTTCATACGGAGCCCATAATCATATTTAAATCCATCCACAAACATCGATCCACCTTGCTCGCACCAACTAAGCTAATAGCTTTTAGCTGGGTCCATATTAACCCACTTCCTCTCATAATATGCAAGAACAACCATCATAGCCGGGAAAAACACCCCACAATCCACAACCAAATGAACTGAACGCATCTCAGGCATAACTTCTCAAATAAACAACATTGCACCCCTTTTTTTATACTCAGTCCAAAGATTCAACCCATCAAGTGACTACATGTCACACTTCATACAATCTTTCCGCGGTCACGCTTCCACGACCTTCCACACAAGGAAACAAGTCTTCACATCCACCACTGGCCATACTACGCTGTAAGACAATTCAAGAACTCATAACCAGGGTACAAAGCCTCTTCCACCGAATCTCAATCTCAGGTGACACTGAAGATAACACCAACTTATACTGAACTTTCAAATCACTTTTCCTTGCTCTTCCGAGCTCATGACATCCTTATCATTACAGAACCACAAATCTCGATTCTTATTCCCAGTTACATACTGCTTACCGTACTTAACATGCCAATATGAGGTAGCGCATGAATTTTCATCATAGCTTCTGAACCGCCAATAGGGTGAACACTTCATCACATATAAACCTTTTACTTAACTCAATTCAAGAGTACCATCTCAACACACGAGTGAATTCTCACAATCACCCAACATGCAAATCCTTGAGTAGTATTCCATACCACTATAACCCTTCTGGGATCCGCCTACACCTAACAGGCCATAGCACTCAAATGCTCCCATATGAGATCCGTTACGACGGTCGACAAGCCCCGCACACACCAGCACAAACCACATGCATAACTATATCACATCAAAGGAACCGATCACTGCCGCAAATGTGCCATTTCAACCATGGATAATCAATCTATATTCTTTTGCCTCAGGAATAATAGCAAATTCTTTCAACCCATAGCAAACTCAACCCTCACTCATCCCGAGTGACCTTGATTCACGAGACTATGCTGCCTAAATCCCGCAACCCGTCTCATACCCTTCTAATAATCTTTCTACAATCTGGAGTTTATTTCTCTCACTCCTTCGATGCTATCCTGCATGCTGAAAGACATCATAGGACATTCCACCCATCCTTCTTTTTCTCATAAATTACTCTGCAAAAGCTCGATTCTCGATCATACTGCTGCATGAAATCCTTAAACGCCGCATTCTTAACTTGTGAACTTACTAGGACCGCTATTGAGAGTCACCCACTCTGACTAGCCCTGAATACAATCAACTCCAAGGCTCTCCTGGCATAGGAACACCTTTCTCAATGAAACACGTGACTGAGTCACTATCCTGACAACTCACCTATGCCTTAAGCAAAATTCTGAATCTTCCACAGCCTAACCCTGGCCCGACAGGACCAACTTTTGCACATATGCATCAAATCCCACGCACAATCACCATTTTACTTCATTCCCTTAGCTGTAAAAACTTGCTAATACGCCGAAAATCCACAACCCTATGATAACACAATCCTGCAACCCAACTGAAGATGGTGGGACTCCCTCACTTAGCCTGAAGCTACCCCTTGCACCACTCTAGACCCTGTTGAGATCCTTTCTTCTTTGATAACATGATTTATCTCAACCAATCCGTCCAACCCTTCCAGATCCTCTTGCTAGCACTCCCTAAATACTCAGATTCTCTATCATCATTCACACATTTTACCTCCTACTGACTAGCCACTAGAACTCCTCATCGAGACCTGCCAACCCCGCCATCGCTAAACTATTCACAGAAGATAACCCACATGTGGAAATCACCTACCGACACCTCCCAACGACGCTGAAATACACGCTCTCTGTGACTTCAATACCCCATCCTACGCCCTGTTTCATTTACCAATTTACTAGTCCGTCCGCTCCTCATGGACATCCATTAAATGTACGACAATATCTTCTAATTCCAAGCTACCCTACCGCTTCCCCCACTTTGCAACTGCTCGACTTCCGCTTCTTTCACCTGGCCTCCTAGAAATGGAACCACCGCCTAGACTCACTTCAGGATCAATCTCTGTCAATTGCATTCTTCAATACTTCTTATCAATACTCTGACCCCATGCAACCGAAGAAACCATAGCACCGACAAACTTAACACATTCCATTCGATCAATGACAATGACTACACGTCATCGGTGCATATCCTATCCCACTTGAAGACACCCAGTCTTACTACTTAATCAACTCCAACCAGACCATTCAGAATGCAAATGCCTTTCCCCCTGCCGGAACAAAACACCGAAATCTCGAAATCAACCTCGGAAAAGACCTCCCTTCAAACCATTCATCACCTCTAACATACGGGCAAACATTCTATCATCATAACGACATCGCACGACAACCAATCGCAAGCATCATCACTACCTGAGCACAGGGCTCCCAAAAACACAGCTACTGAGCTGAAACAACATATTACCCTTTTGCAGGGCCATAACAATAGCCACGACCAATTACACATGGAAGCATCTCGAATTACATTCGTAGCACCATTTCCATTCCTCAAATTCCTGATCCATAGCAAGCACTTCGTGATGCGTAATATTGAGTAGGAATGGACATAGGAATAAGCCTCAAAGGAATCAACTCGCACAATGAGGAATCAAGAAGGAAAGTACTCCTAACAGCCATGTAGCCTCTCGAAGATAAGTACAGACGTCTCTGTACTGATCCGCAAGACTTTACTAGACTTGCTCATGACTCGTGAGACCTACGGGAACCTAGAGCATCATAATACCATGTTGTCACGACCCAAAAATCCCTAAGGTCGTGATGGCGCCGGACTTCAATGTCAGGCAAGCCAACTCGTTAATTAATTGAAATAACTTTCCGGTTTTAATATTTATGAAAATATTTTCTTTCAGTTTATCACATAATAACCAAATAAAATTTGTCAATTAGGAACAATGGTTCGAATACTACACTTTAACAATTATAACCCAACACATATCCCAAAACCCGGTGTCACTAGTACATGAGTAATTTCTAAGAGTTTAACAATCATTACAAGCCTGTCGGAAATACAACTAGACAAGGAAATTTAAATGAAATAAATACAGTACGAAGGAGCCTCTGTCAGCTGCGGATCGCCTCCGGATGCTGATGCAGGTCGCCTAAGTCTCTGAATCCTCCACATTGCTAGGAAAGTACCTGTGCAATAAAATGCACAGCAAGTGTAGCATGAGTACAAAAACAACATGTACTCAGTAAGTAGCCCGCCTAACCTCAGAGAGGTAGTGACGAGAGGTCAAACTAGACACTTACTAAAGGTCAATTTAGAATATTTAAGTATGACACTAAGCATGATTATCATAGGCAATTTATCAAAATTAGGATTTAAATATTTTTCAACTTCGTTCACTTTTAACACTTTATATCTTCATCATATTAACAATTAATCAACATGGTCATTTAATCAACTAATAATAAATCGACGGGAAGGAACAACTTCTTCAAAATCTTTTTAATAAGTTTAAATCTCTGTCATTTCACTTCATAATTTAATATTTCAGGCCAGTAATCAGGCAAAATCATAGCAACTACGCAGCAAATATAATGCGCAAGCAATGTCGAGAGTCGAACGGCGTAGACAAACAATAATGAACTGTGCACTGCCGAAGGGTCGAATGACTCGAACCATACATGCATCTATCTGCCCCGCTCGCGAATCGATCATGCGATGCGGTTAAAATAATACGGCTAGCCTGCTCGCGAATCATACCTTCGATCCAGGTGCTCATATGAATACACACCCAAATACAGGGTCATCCTGCTCGCGAATCATTCATGCGGCTCAGGCACCCAAAGTTACACATATCCACATAATAAATCTGTATTTTATCAAGAAAACAGTTTTTCTCAGGAAGGTGGTAAATTCTTATTAAAAGAAATATGAAATATAGGTTTTAAATCTTTGTTTTTGGAAACTCATTTGTCAAGCTTAATGATATTCCATGATACAGCCCAGTCCAGGTACACAATATCCACAACGGAACCAATTCTCTTTCTAGAAGATTAACAAAATGAACTCTAGTTTTATTTTAGATATTCAATTACGTTTTCGATTATATTAGAAGTTTAATATTACATGCAGGATTATAGGTACAACAAGGAAGGCATGCTAGTGGGTCCTAGGCTACCCGGACATGGCATAATAGTAGCTACGCACGGACTCCCATCACCTCATGCGTACGTAGCCCCCGAAGATAATAGCATGTACTGAATTAATTCACCTAGGGGGCGATTCCCCCTCAAAAAGTTATAAAGGAGTATTACCTCGCTCCGGAATTCCAATACCGGCTTCCAAGCCCTTCCGATGACTCCAACGGATGCACAACGCTCCGAAACTACCACATAACGGAAAAGCAATGAAATTCATTCTAATACTCACAACAAACTCAAATTATATACTTTCCCAGCCCCGCTCGGAGAAATGACCAAAATTCCCGCGGGCACACGTGCCCAGAAATTCGAAATTCTCGAAGATATATTCTACGCATAGCCCTACTAGTTCAATCATACCATTTACTCTACATTCCATGCTCAAATTCGGTGCTAAATTCTAAATTTACATTTTCTAGGTTTCTTCAATATTTTTACCAAATTCCTACCAATTTCCATGCCTAACCCATGCATATAATCTTGTATTTATCTTACAAATGGAAGGAATTTACTTACCTTGATGCCTGACGAAAATCCCCCTTGAAATGCTCTCCAAAATCGCCCATGACAAATGAAAAATGGGTGAGAAATGAAAAAAACACGACTTTAAAACATTCTACCCAGGCCTCCTTTCGCACCTGCGGTCCAATAGCCGCTCCTGCGGCTCCGCACATGCGGAAATTCCATCGCAGTTGCGGCTCTGACTCAACCGAGCATCTCTCGCTTCTGCGGTCCCTTCTTCGCACCTACGCTTCCGCAGATGCGACCAAGTCTTCCGCACCTGCGGCCTCCTCAGTTCCATCCCAAAACTTGCACCAACGACGCCCTTAGCCGCACCCGCGCCGCAGGTGCGGTTACACTAGATGACAGCAACCTTCAGCCTTCTTCAAGTTCAAATATTGATCCGTTAACCACCCGGAATCCACCCGAGGCCCCCGGGACCCCGTCCAATTATACCAACCTGTTCCAAAACATAATGGGGACTTGCTTGAGGCCTGAAATCATATCAAACAACATCGAAACCACGAATCGCACCCAAATCCCAACTTTATGAACTTAGAAATTTCCAACTTCTACATCTGATGCCGAAACCTATCAAATCACGTCCGATTGACCTCAAATTTTGTGCACAAGTAATATTCAACATTACGGACCTGCTCCAACTTCCGGAATCGCATTCCGGCCTCGATATCAAAACTTCCACTTCCGGTCGGATTTCTCAAAAATCATCAAATTTCTATCTTTAGCCAAATGACTTCAAAATGACCTACGGATATCCAAATTCACTTCCGATCGCGCTCCCAACTCCAAAATCACCATACGAAGCTGTTACCAGACTCAGAATCCCAAAAAGACATCAACAACACTGAAATGCACTTCAAGCCAAAATTTATAAAATTCTTCTAAAATGCTAACACAATACACGCCGAAACGCTCCTGGGTTATACAAAACTCGATTCGAACATACGCCCAAGTACAAAATCTTCATACGAACCTGCTGGAACCTTCAAATCATGATTCGGAGGTCGTTTACTCAAAATTTCAATCTTAGTCCATTTCTCCAACTTATAGCTTCTGAAATGATAATTTTCTTTCCAAATCAATTCTAAACTTCCTGGAATTCAATTTCGACCACGCCCATGGGTCATAACACCTGAAACGAAGCTGCCCACGACTTCAAACCGCTGAATGACGCCCTAGAGCTCAAAACGACCGGTCGGGTCGTTACACTTGCAATTTGGGATTGGCAATCATTTTTATAGTGGAGATAAGTACTTTTGAGCATAGATTATTTAACTTAGAATGTTTGACTAGTTCCGAGTCGTTTGGCACAATATTTGGAGACTTGAGCGCATTCTTGAATTGGGAAGTAGGCTTTAAGACGAGGTAAGTCTTTTTTCTAACCTTGTCAGAGGGAAATTTCCCCATAAGTGAACTTACTTAATATGTGATTATTTGTGGGAGCGGCATACGCACAAAGTGACGAGAGTTCGTACGTAGCTACTATCCCTGTGATGTCCGGGTAGTTTTAGGATTACACCATTCTTTGTGGACACCGTTAACTGATCATATGTGTTGTTTGTATTGGATGAGAAACTAATTTCAAGATTTTAAGAATTTCAAAGGTTTCAAGTAAATTATTATTTTGAATAGGATTGAGGAAAGCTAAGCTATGTTTATATGTAACCGCTTCGCAATTACTTTCCGCGAGTGGGGTGATTATTTCCACTACACTCATTGGAGTGGTCGTTCGCCTCGGCAAGTTAATAGATGCATCTATCGTTCGCGTTGTTTGACCCTCGATAGTGCACAATTTACATTTTCATGTTGGATCGTGCCGAACGTCCTCGGTGGAATTTGTGTGTGATAATAGTACTGGAAGCCCTTTTATTAATTGGTATAAATTTACTATTTTAGAGATCATTTGTTTAAATAAAGGGAGTGATTTGGGATTCTTAAATTTGATGAGGGAACCGTTCAGTTATTTTGTATTCTGAGTTTATTTGTTATTTATGCATATTGTGCTTATTTAGAATCATACGTTATTATATTGTTTGCCCTACTATGTGTCGAAGTTGATCCCTCGTCACTACTTCTTCGAGGTTAGACTAGATATTTACTAGGCACATATTTTTTATGTACTCATGCTACGGTTCTGCACTTGATTGTACAGGATTTGAGGTGAGTGCATCTAGTCACCAGTCCACGCAGAGTTTGACTTCCCTAGTTCGAGACTACCGGTGAGCTTCCCTTTTGAGCCGTTCTGCAGCAGCTGGAGTCTTCCTTATATTTTATTTTTTGCCTACTTCTTTCCAGACAGCAGGCTAGGTTTTGGTTTTGTGTATTTTACTAGATTGCCTAGGTACTTATGACACCAGGTCTTGGCACACACATTAGTATACTTTGATATTTTGGGTTGTATTTAAATGATTGCAGTTGCATTTATTATTCCGTCGAAATTATGTTACACCAATAAATATTAAAAATATTTTTAGTATATGTAGAATACTATTCACTTAGTGAATTACTCTATTCAAAATATTCTTAGTTGATTTAGTATTGGCTTGCCTAAAAATAGTGTTGGGCGCCATCACGACCTAATATTAAATTGGGTCGCGTCAACATGGTATCAGAGCTCAAGGTTCACGTAGGTCTCACAAGTTATGGGTAGATCTAATAGAATCTTGTGGATCGGTGCGGAGACGTCCGACTTATCTTTGAGAGGCTATAGGATGTTAGGAAATTACCCTTTATTCATACACTATCGTGCAGTTCATGGTATACTAAGTTTCTTCTTTCTATTATCTCAGAGATGGTGAGGACGCGTACGACAGACGTTGTAGACCCGGGAGGAGCTGCTGCCCTGTTACTAGAGGAAGAGGCAGAGGTCGGGGGAGGGCACCGGCCCGAGGTAGGGGCGAGGATCCCATTGTTAAGGAGTACGGAGTGGTGCCTGCCGCACAGCCAGGCACAGTAGATTTCATGATAGCACTGGCCTTTCAGGAGGTCATGGGTCGTATGATGCGGTTCATGGACACTGTGACTCAGGCTGGTTTATTTCCAATGGACCTAGCCACATCTCAGGCAGGAGGGGAAGTAGAGACCCCTACTACTTAGGCTTTTGGGCACGCATTTGTAGCATATCAGACCCCAGGTACACTACCCGTGGCCGGAGACTAGCACTTAACCGCAGCATTGCCCGATCCTAGACCAGTTGTGGCAGGCGAGCCACAGAAGCTTTAGGACACGTGGACTAGGCTTCAACCTCCAGAATTTGGGGGTGAACGACATGAGGATCCCCATGACATTATTGATAGGTTCGGGGACAGGGTACACAACATGAGCATATTGGAGTCTCACAGGGTGGATTTTCACTACCATCCAATTGGATGGCAGGGCCCATAGATGGTGGAAGTCTTATCTTCTTGGTAGACCAGCAAATGCTCCTCCCATGACTTGGGACCAGTTTACACAGATTTTCCTAGATAGGTATATTCCACCCTCTCAAAGAGAGAGTTACGAGGTCAGTTCGAGCAGCTTGAGCAGGGTCATATGTCAGTGACTGATTATGAGGCAAGATTCTCTGAGTTGTGTCGCCATGCACTTATGATACTTCATACCGATGCAGAGAGGGTGCAGAGATTTTTCGCGGTTTTGTACCCCACTATTCAGGAAAGTATGGCCCGGGAGGTTGAGATGGACACTGGTTACCAGCTAGTGGTGGAGATTGCTCGGAGGATGATGGCTACCGCCAGAGGGGTAGAGGGCAGATGCGGCAGGACAAGAGGACCCGATACTCTAGAGAGATTAGAGGTGCCCCAGCTACGGGCAGAGGTCAGTTTGGGAGGGGTCAGCCTAGAAGACCCACATATTTAGCACCACCACCTCCTTGGGTTGCTGCAGCGCGACCCTATTTCAGTGTTATGCCATAGAGTTCCCATTGCCCACCAGCTCATCAGGGTCCTTCTGGTGCCTCTTTCAGTGCCATCCCAGAGAGTTCATACCGGCCACAAGCCATCCAGGGTCCTTCCACTGGTTATTAAGGTCATCAGGGTCAGACCTCGGGGCAGCAGACTATGGCACCGAGAGGTTATTACGAGTATGAGGATCCGGGTCACATGAAGAGACTTTGTCCCAGACTTTGGAGCAAGGCAGTGCAGTAGGGGCAACAGCCGATTATTTTAGCTCCAGCAGGCACACCAGCCGTCTGGCCGCCCAGAGGCGGAGGGTAGGTGGGTAGAGGTCGTCCTAGATGTGGAGTTCAGGCAGGCAGGGGCCAGCCAGCTGGCGCTCCAGCCAAATTCTATGTTTTTCCAGCCTGATAAGATGTAGTGGACTCATATGTCGTGATCACAGGTATTATTTCAGTATGCGGTAGGGATGCTTCAGTATAATTTTATCCAGGGTCTACCTATTCATATGTGTCATCTTTGTTTTCTCATTTTTTGGACACTCCTCGCGAGATCTTAGGCACTCATGTTTATGTGTCGAGTTCTGTGGGTGATTCTGTGGTGGTGGATCAGATCTATAAGTCCTGTGTGGTCACATTCTATGGTTATGAGACTATGGCGGACCTTCTATTACTTGATATGACCGACTTTGAGGTCATCCTGGGCATGGATTGGTTATCTCCATATCATGCCATCCTTGATTGCCATGCCAACACTGTTACCTTAGCAATGCCAGAGTTGCCGAGGTTGGAGTGGAAGGGTTCGTCTGTCAGTATATCCAGTAAAGTTATCTCACTTCTGAAGGCTCGACATATGGTTGTGAAGGGTTGTCTGACTTATGTAGCCTATGTTCGGGACACTACTGTGGAGTCCCCGACGATTGATTCAGTCCCAGTAGTCTGGTAGTTCGCTGATTTTTTCTTTCTGACCTTCCAGGTATGCCGCCAAATCATGATATGGATTTTTGCATTGACTTGTCTCCAGGCACCCGGCCTATATCTATTCCACCGTACCATATAGCTCCGAAAGAATTGAAGGAGTTGAAGGAACAGCTTGAGGAGTTGCTAGCAAAGTGATTTGTCAGAACGAGTGTATCACCTTCGGGTGCACCAGTATTATTTGTGAAGAAGAAGGACTGGACTATGAGGATGTGCATTGATTACCGCCAATTGAACAAAGTTACCATCAAGAACAAGTACCCTCTGCCTCGTATCGATGATTTTTTTTGACCAGTTGCAGGGTGCTAGGGTGTTCTCTAAGATCGGCATGAGATTAGGGTACCATCAGTTTAAGATTCGGGACTCAGATGTTCCGAAGACTGCCTTCTGTACTAAATATGGCCACTGTGAGTTTCTAGTGATGTCCTTCGGCTTGACTAATGCCCCAACGACGTTTATGGATTTCATGAACTGGATTTTCATAAATTATATTGATTCTTTTGTTATCATGTTCATTGATGACATCTTGATTTACTCACGTAGCTTGGGGTAGCACGAGCAGCATTTGAGAGTAGTGCTCCACACTTTGCGGGAATATGAGTTGTATGCTAAGTTCTCCAAGTGTGATTTTTGGTTGGATTATGTGGTGTCTTGGGTATGTTTTATCAGGAGAGGGTATTAAGGCGGATCCCAAGAAGATTGAGGAAGTCCAGAGTTGACCCCGTCCTACTTCGGCGACCGAGATCAGGAGTTTCTTGGGGTTAGCAGGGTACTACCGTCGGTTTGTAGAGGGATTTTCATCCACTGCAGCACCTTTGACTAGATTGACTCAGAAGGGTGCTTCGTTCTGATGGTCCAATGAGTGCGAGATGAGATTTCAGAAGCTCAAGACAGCTTTTACCACAGCACCAGTTCTAGTGCTGCCTTCCTGTTCTGGAATGTATACAGTTTATTGCAACGCTTACGCGTTGGCTTGGGATGTGTATTGATGCAGGAGGGGCGAGTTATTGCATATGCTTCACGTCGGCTGAAGCCCCATGAGAAGAACTACCTTGTGCACGATTTGGAGTTGGCTGCAATTTTTCATGCTCTTAAGATTTTGAGGCATTACTTATATGGGGTGTCTTGTGAGGTTTATACCGACCACCGCAGTTTGTAGCACCTGTTCAAGAAAAGGGATCTCAATTTGAGGCAGCGCAGATGGATTGAGTTACTAAAGGACTATGACATCACCATTCTTTATAATCCAGGTAAAGTGAATGTGGTCGCGGATGCCTTGAGCAGGAAGGCAGAGAGTATGGGTAGTTTGGCATTCATATCAGTAGAGGAGAGGCCACTAGCTTTGGACATTCAGTCCTTGGCTAACAGACTAGTGAGGTTGGACATTTCAGAGCCCAGCCGAGTTCTTGCATATGTTGTTGCTCAGTCTTCATTATTAGGGCAGATCAAGGCCCGACAGTTTGATGACCCGTACTTGGCAGTTCTTAGAGAGACGGTACTACAGGGTGATTCCAAGGAGGCTTCTATTGGTGAGGATGGAGTCTTGCGGCTCCAGGGTCGTCAATTTGTTCCTAGTGTCGATGGATTGAGGGAGAGGATCCTAGAAGAAGTGCACAGTTCTCGGTATTCTATTCATCCAGGTGTTACGAAGATGTATCGAGATATGAGACAACACTATTGGTGGCGTCGGATGAAGAAGGACATAGTTGAGTATGTTGCTAGGTGCCTAAATCACCAGCAGGTTAAGTTTGAACACCAGAGGCCAGGAGGCGTACTCCAGCAGATGACTATACCCGAGTGGAAGTGGGAGCGCATCACTACGGACTTCGTAGTTGGTTTGCCTCGGACTTTGCGGTTGTTTGATGCAGTTTGGGTCATTGTTGATAGGTTGACCAAGTCGGTACACTTCATTCCAGTTTCCACTACTTATACTTCAGAGAGGTTGGCCTAGATTTATATTCCGTAGATAGTATGGTTGCACGGTGTGCCTTTTTCCATCATATCAAATAGAGGCCCTCAGTTCACTTCGCATTTCTGGAGAGCCGTACAGAGTGAGTTAGGCACCCGTGTGGAGCTCAGCACAACATTCCATCCACAGACCGACGGGCAGTCAGAGCAGACAATTTAGATATTGGAGGACATGCTACGGGCATGTATGATTGACTTTGGGGGATATAGGGATCAGTTCTTGCCATTAGCCGAGTTTTCTTACAACAACAGTTATCAGTCCAGCATAGAGATGGATCCATTTGAGGCTTTATATGCAGTATCGTTCTTCCATCGGGTGGTTTGAGCCTGGCGAGGATAATTTATATGGTACATATTTGGTGAAGGATGCCTTGGAAAAGGTAAAGTTGATTCAGGAGCGGCACAGTCCAGACAGAAGAGTTATACGGATCAGAAGGCGTGCAATCTATCATTTATGGTCGGCGAGAAGGTTCTCTTGAAGGTCTCACCGATGAAGGGTATTATGAGATTCGGAAAGAATGGAAAGTTGGGGCTTAGATTTATAGGCCAATTTGAGGTGTTGAGGCGAGTTGGGGAGGTTGCTTATGAGCTTTCTTTACCTCACAACTTATCAGGGGTTCACCCGTTTTTTCACGTGTCTATGCTTCGGAGGTATCACGCCGACTCTTCTCATGAGTTAGATTTCAACACTATTCAGCTAGATGAGAGCTTGGGCTACGAGGAAGAGCCAATTGCTAGTGTTGATAGACAGGATCTCTAGTTGAGGTCCAAGAGGATTTCCACAGTGAAGGTCCAGTGGAGGGGCCAAACAGTCGAGGAGACGACTTGGGAGTCCGAGGAGGACATGTGGAGCAGATATCCACACTTATTCAACACTCCAAGTATAATTCTAGACCTGTTCGAGGATGAACATTTGTTTAAGAGGTAGAGAATGTAACGACCCGACCAGTCATTTTGCTTTCTAGGACCCCGTACCCCTAAACAAGAATTCCCGTACTTGCCTTTACGTATTTATGACTTGCGGGGATAGTTGGTTAAGGATTTGGGAGAGTTTGGAGTGAAATAGGAACACTTGGTTCCTTAAGGTTGGTCTAAAAGGCTAAGTTTGACTTTGGTCAACATTTCGGACTTGGGCGTATACTCGAATCGGGTTTTGGATGATCCGGGAGCGTTTCTGCTCCCAATAGTGAGAGTTGGTTCTTGAAGATTTTAGAAGTTCTACAAATTCTGTTTGGAACATTTTTTGGTGATATCGAGGTCCAAACGAAATTCCAAGACCAGGAATAGTTTCGTATTGTTATTTAAGACTTGCACGCAAAATTTTGTGACATTTTGAGTAGTTTAAGTATGTTTCAATGCATTGGAAGTGAAATGAAGAACTTGATGTTCTTAACTTTGATTCATTGATTTTGGGTGGTGATTCTTAGTTTTTGGTGTTATTTCGGTGTTCCCATCACGCGAGAAAAATTGTATGATATTGTTAGACTTGTATGAGTATTCAGTGTGGAGCCCCGAGGGCTTGCGTGAGTTTCGGAAGTGTGGAACGGGTTGAAAACACACCAGATTTCTGGTGTCCTTGGCAACTGCTGCAGATCTCGCAAATGCGAGAAAAGGTTCACAAATTGCGATGAGGGGTTCGCAATTTCGAAGGAGCCCGACCCAGGCAGTGTTCGCATTTGCGACACTTATGCTGCATTTGTGATCCCGGTGGAAGCCACATTTGCGACCCAACCGCTGAAGCCAATATTCGTATTTGCAAGGCTTTTGTCGCATTTGCGACCCTTGCATTTGTGAACCTGGTGTCGCAAATGCGACATCAGAGGGTTGTGTCCAGCTCTTTTAATGCGGGACTTAGGCGATTATTTCATTTCACTTCATTCTCTTATGTGATTTTTAGAGCTTTTGGAAGAGGGTTTTCACCCAGCACTTTGAGGTAAGTAATTTCTACACAACATGAGTTAAATACATAGATTATGAAAAGATTAACATGTAAAAATCAAGGAAAATAAAGGATTTATAGGATAATCTAGGGTTTTGATAAAAATAGAGTTTTACCATGAAAATGGTAATAGAATTTGATAAAAATCATATATTTATGTTCCTAAGGTTATGAGTAACAACTTTCTTCGAAAATTCCCAGAATCCGGACACGTTGGCCTGAGGATGAATTTTTAGGAATCTTGCAATTTGGGTTGAAAAATCATTTTTAAAGTGGAGATAAGTACTTTTGAGCATAGATTAATTAATTTATATAATGTTTGGATCGGGCCGAACGTCCTCGGTGGAATTTGTGTGTGATAATAGTATTGGAAGCCCTTTTATTAATTGGTATAAGTTTACTGTTTTTGAGATCATTTGTTTCAATAAAGTGAGTGTTTGGGATTCTTAAATTTGATGAGGGAACCGTTTAATTATTTCATATTCTGAGTTTATTTGTTATTTTTGCATATTATGCTTATTTAGAATCATACATTATATTGCTGGGCCTAGTATGTGTCGAAGTCGATCCCTCGTAACTATTTCGTCGAGGTTAGACTAGATAATTACTGGGTACATATTTTTATATACTCATGCTATGCTTCTGTACTTGATTGTACAGGATTTGAGACGAGTGCATCTGGTCACCAGTCTAGCGCATAGTTTGACTTCCCCAGTTCGAGACTACCGGTGAGCTATCCTTTTGAGCCGTTCCGTAGCAGCTGGAGTCTTCCTTATATTTTATTTTTTGTGTACTTCTTTCCAGACAGTAGGCTATCATTTGGTTTTGTACACATTAGTAGACTTTGATATTTTGGGTTGTATTTAAATGATTGCAGTTGCATTTACTATTCTGTCTAAATTATTTTACATCGGTAAATATTAAAAATAATTTCAGTTAATGTAGAATACTATTCACTTAGTGATTTACTCTATTCAACATATTCTTAGTTTAATCAGTGTTGACTTGCCTAACAATGGTGTTGGGCACCACCCCGGCCTAATGCGAAATTGGGCCGTGACACTACCATAAAAGATTTTATGTTATTTTCCTCTAAATCCAAGACGTCAAAGAGTATTTATGTCCTTGAAAATATATTCTCTGATGAGATGGCACCATGACAAAATAGTTGATGATGGAATAATGAGGCACCCAACTGATTCAATTGTGTGTAATACGTTTGATGAACTTCATCAATCTTTTGCATCCTAGCCTCTAATGTTCAACTTGGACTTGCTAAGGACGGTTTTCAACCATTTGGAAATTCTAAAACTCCGTATAGTATTTGTCCTGTGGTACTTATTTCTTATTATTTATCACCTTCGCTATGCATGAAGAAAGAAAATTTTATTTTGTCGATGATTATTCCAGGTCCTGAGAGTCCTGGAGATGATATTCATGTTTATCTCCAGACTTAAATAGAGGAATTAAAGGAATTGTGAGAATCTGGAGTGGAGACCTTTGATGTGTCAACTAAATAAAACTTTGTGTTATGTGCATCTTTATTATGGACCACTAATGACTTTCTCGCCTATGCAAATTTATTTGGATGAAGTACAAAGGGAAAACTAGTGTGCACATGTTACAATAAAGGAACTCACTCAATTAGATTACAAAATTGTAAAAAACAATGCTATATGGGCCATAAACACTTTCTTCCTCTTAATCACAAATGGAGGAATGATAAGGCATCATTTGATGGCACCTAGGAGCGAAGATTACCACCAACACAGTTGTCTGGTGATGATATACTTGATCAAGTTGTTGATTTGGATGAGTTACAACTAACAACGGATCCAAAAAAGAATATTGAAATATCACATGAGAGTAGGGGTGATAATTGGAATAAGAAGAGTATTATCTTTGATCTCACATATTGGAAAACTCTTTTATTACGGCATAACATAGATGTAATGCACATTGAGAAAAATATATGTGATAATATTCTGGGGACAATCTTAAATATCAAAGGAAAAACCAAAGACACCATAAACACTCGGTTGGGTTTGCAAACAATGAGCATTAGGAAAAGGATTGCATCAAATAAAAATTGGGGATAAATACGACTTACAAACATCATGTTACACTTTATCTCTCTAAAAGAAGAAACATGTTTTTCAGTTTATTGAATAACTTAAAGGTCCCAGATGGATTTCATCAAATATTTTCCAGTGTGTCAACCTTAAAGATCGCAAAATTTTAGGTTTTAAAGTCATGATTGCCATATTTTTCTACAACATTTACTCCCACTTGCTCTATAGGGCATGCTATGCAAATATGTGTGTGAACCTCTTATTGATTTGTCTTTATTTTTCAATGATCTTGGATCTAAATATTTATGTGTGGATGAATTATAGCAGATAGATGCCCAAATCTCAATAACCGAGTGCAAGCTAGAAAAAGCCTTACCTCCTATATTTTTTGATGTCATGGAGCACTTGCCAATTCATTTAGCTAATAAATCTAAGATTGCTGGACCTTTTCAATATCGATGGATGTATCTAATGGAGCGATATATATAATTTATGAAACCATTTATTCGCAATAGGACTTCCGCAGAAGGTTCTATTATAGAGGGATATTTACCAACTGAATGTATAACCTTATGTTCAAGATATATACATACAATGGAAACAAAGTTTAATCGCCTTGAACGAAATTATGATGGTGGTATTATAGAATCTGATTGAGGTTTAATAATTTTTTGTCAATCCGAAAGAGCTTTAAGAGGTGGCAAACCACACAAACTTGATTCAAATGAACTGACGCAAGCACGTATTTATATTTTGAAGAATTGTGAAGAAATTCAACCATTTGTCGAGTAACTTGTTTCAATAATTTACTTTTATGTATCTTCTCTATTTTTTTAATTAAAATGACTTGTTATTGTGTTTTAATATTTGTAGAGAGCTTTCACTAACTCTAGTTGATATCTCTCAAGAAAATTATGATACGCAATTTATTGGTTGGTTAAAAGAAAAAGTTAGTACTAGTTAACATTGATATTTTTCAAACCAAGTATGCAAATATTATTTACTAAACTATGTGCTTGATCTTGATAGTTTGCAGGATTACACAAATGCAATGATAGTAAAAAAATAGCAAATTTGCTCTCAGTGTTATGTGGTCCCATGACACACGTGACAAGTCATCGCGGCTATCTTATTAATTGATATAGGTTTCACGTGAAAGATTATCATAAAGATTTGAGAACTCAAAACTGCGAGGTGGTTGTAGTTGGAGTGACATGAAAAGAATAATAATATTGATTACTATGAAGAACTAACAAATATACTAGAATTACAATTTATTGATGGAGGAAGAATAGTTTTATTCCGACGTACGTGGTTTGATGTGTATGACTAAGAAAAGGGAACTAAAGTAGATGATATGACTTTGTAAGTGTTAACCGCCAGCAATTTCTGAAAATAATTGAGCCTTTTGTATTAGCCAACCAAGCATCACAGGTTTTTCACGTTGACGATCTTTTCAATAAGGGTTGGCATGTTGTAGGAAAAGTTCAACCTCGTGATATTTTTGAGATTTTGCAAGAAAATATTGATTATTTAGAGGAGTTAGATCATTCTTCACAACTGAAAAGAAAAAGAACTCATGAAGGTTTGGATACTTATCAACTCTTTTATTTAATTAGGCAACTTATCTGTGATGAGGGAAGTTTCGTACTGGATTTCATTTGATTTACATATTAAGAAATAGATTCTAAACTATACCAGCGGATTTTCCTTAACTGATTATATATTCTTATATGATGAATCTGACTTGCTAAATATTTGTTAACTCAGTTTCTTCTTCTTTTTCTATTTCTGCTGATTTTTAGCCGTTTATAAATGAGTTAAATGTTCATCTTTTTCATCCGTCTTTCAAGGGACTTATTCCAACGATACCATCATCTGTCCATAAAAAGTTTATAGCTTCCTAACCAATAAGCCAATCAATACAAATTTAGGATAATTGGCATGTGAGTTTGTTGAATGCAATAAAGATAATCATAAAACCTCCAAATCACTTGAAAACTTAAGTCAATTTCCAGCAGCAATAGCATAGACAATAAACCTCTATGTATAGATAAAAGCAAGATGCAAAATAATATCATTAACATGATCTTGATTATAGCTACGGATATATTTGAATCTCTATGTATCCCACAAAATCATAGAAGAAAATATATTAAAGAACAATCTAACTGGTATCTCTAAAATATCTCCGTGAAATATGCCCATCTTTCAACAATAAAAAATGCAGATGTATACGGCAAAAAAAAAAAAAAGGTAGAATCATGTCATTTCTCTATCTTCTTTCATTCGTAGTGTAATATAAAAAATAAATTGGAATCTTTTCAAGCTTCTTTGTAAAGGAAAAAGATGATGAAACAGAGAAGGATGAATTAGAAAATGATAGGTCGTGACATCACTCGTCTATTCTTTTTATTTGCATAGTATTATGTAAAACATGCACAGGATTCTTGACAATTTCTTTTTTAAAACAGCAAGAGATAGTGCTCGTTCAAGTTTAGATATTACAACAGATAAATACTAAAATTCATTTTAGCAATTTAAATCTATACTATTTTTCACCTCTAAAATAGTGATAACAATTATATTTGATTTGTGGTTCTAAAAATATGTGATTTATTCCAACACTAGTAAATAGACAAAAACTATTAAGTATGAATGAGAAGAAATGATGAACCAAAACAGTGTTGTCAAAGGGATAGGGACCTCGAGTTCGATAGCCTCGGGGGTCTCGAGGTGAGTTAATGGCAATAAAGTATGAATAATAAATTAAGAGAAATAAAGATGAAGAACAATTTTTGAGCACAGTAAATGAGAAAAGCAAAATAGAATGTTCTATTGCAGTGAATATGATGATCTTTACAAATGATTGGAGTCCCCTTTATATCAGAGGGAAAACTCTTATACGGTATATTTCTAATTATGAAAAAGAATTCTATTGGTACAACTGTATAACAACCTACTACAGACTTGTACTAGCTCATACAAATCTTGTCTCACAATTTACGCATTGATCCATGTGTCCTTGGGAGATTCCCGCTTTTTCTTGAGTGTAATCGAAATTGTACTGTCTCGAGGTAGACTATACCAGGCCCTCGATTTGCTTATGAGGTGTGCATAGTCCGTCCATACTTGATTCTTACTTCGAGTTTCCCGAACTCAAGCTCGGGGCATGATTACGTCTTCGAAATTGAGCTCTTCAATTTCGACAGTATACAGATAGTCCCCGCGTTTCTTAGAATGAAATGACAAGAAACAATTTGATCTTTAACTCTTCGATGCCCCAATCACGACGTCAGACTCATGAGGTCAGTGATTATTGTGACGGAAAGGTCGTGCAAGGGTCACGGCTGCACATCTTTCGAGGAGCCATTAATTAAAAGTGGCTTTTGGCCAGCTGTTTGGCTTCCCCAACACGCACAGATGTCCTCTATAAATACTTCAACCCATTTATTTTGCTGACTTTACTCTCTTCAACATACTCAAAACCTTCTCTTATTTCCTCTGTGATTATACCTTACTTGTGTTCATTTTGCCATCAGCTTCAACTTTTTTTCCTTCTGAACTTATAGTAACAATGAGGAACACTTCCAAGACAGCTTCACACAAAGAGAAGGCTTCTTCATCTTCATGCATATCTAAGAGAAAATTGGGTGTACCTCCTCGTATCGAAGAGTGCACCCCCGGGGCTTTTGATATGTCTTCCGATTTCAAATTTGATACACCTGCTTCGATCCCGAGTCGATGCGATCCTATTTCTCTATATATCAGCTTGATAACCGAACTCAAGCAAGTAAAAGCAGATTGTCGTTGGGCAGATACAGTGAACGTGGAGATCCCTTCACCCGAAGAAGACATCACCACTTTCAAAGCGGGGTACCTAAGTGTGTATACCTACCCATTCACCTTAGGCCCCGAAGATCCTTCTCTACCCTACTCTTTTCTACCCTACCTAGACCCAGTGATTCTCGACTTTTGTCGACAATACCAAGTGACGTTAGGCCAAATCTACCCTTATTTTTGGCGAATTATTCACTTGATTAGATGATTCTCGAGCAAGGTCGATGGGATGTCTTTTACCCTCGACCATCTGATCAGGCTATACAACCCTCATCTCTATCGAGGTGGCCTGATAAAATTGCAACGTCGGTCCGTGAATTCTTTCTTCTCCAGCATCGACGAAGATAAAGACCGAGGGTGGATGAGCCACTTCGTCCGAGTTAGGACCTCCGACCGGATTCCCGTTGAAAAGATGTTGTTCCCACAGTAATAGAATATGAAGCATAAGTACCGAGTTGTCGAGTGTGTTTCATTACTTTGGTGTTCCTATCTTCTTTTGAACTAACTCATTTTTTGATGATACAACCGTCGCTTGGTATCCAGGTGCGGTTGCAGAGCTCCCGAGATGGGTTCGACAACAGGCTTCCACTTCCTCATATGCCGAGCACGTCTGGCGCGATTTGTCCGAAGGCCGATGGGGGGGCAAAAACCACGGTGAGCTTTCGTCATTTGCCTATCCAAATCCCTTAGAGAAATACTCTTTATCAAAATACCTAACTTTGTATTTTCGCAGGCCTCGGGGATGCTCTTTCGATGAGGTTAGCTCCACCCAGTGAGGAAGAAACCCCAAAACCCGCCAAATATAAAAAGAGGAAGAAAGAGTCACCGGTGAACTCCCCGAAGCTAAAGAAAACCAAGGTTCTAAATCCTAAGGTTGGTACGGTGGCCTTATCTCTGGAAACTATAGAACGTGTTTGCGCTAAGACAAAGAGGAAGAAGATGCTGAGGGCTAAGATGACCGCCCGTTAGTGATTCGAAGAAGAGGAAGCACTGATGCTTGAAAGACTGTTGAACCGAAGACTACTGTTGTGGTCCAGCCTCAAGCCGAGGAGTTCCCTGAGAGGAGCTCGAGCAAATTCCTCGAGCCAACCAGTGTCAAGGAAACACCTTACATCATAGGCAACTTTTTCGATAAAGACGAAGAGCCCAACCCCGAGGTGCCTCAAAGGTGAGAGAATGCCCCGATTGAATCATTCGGGGTGATTGAAGTGGATGACTCTCTGCCAGGCCCATTGTTCTCTACGGGGAAGATATATGATGCCCAAGATATGAAGACTCCCGATGTGGGAACATCCCACGGGGAGGACGGCATATTTTGAAAATTCTTTGCCGGAATCAAAGAGGGCCCCGATCTTGACGCCTTGTTTATCTTCGAAGAGGCTGAGAAGCTTCGAAAGCAGGTAAACTTTTCCTTAAAAATTATAATTAGAGTTTGATTTTTACCTTTCTGACTCCCTTTCTTCGTGATAAGGCCGTGATGCTCTATGAACGAGCTTTCTCCAAGTCTCAGGCTGAGCTTGTCCGTAGTGAAGATGAGTTCAGGAAGGTCATGTCAGAGATGGACGAGCTCAAGGCTCTCTATGCCAAAATAGATGGGGAACTCAACGATCTTCATGCAAGTTCGGAGGAGGCTTTCCTATAGCGGGTCAAGCTCGTGAACAGGTAAGATAACCTTTGTGGGTTTAATTTGTATCTTCCTTTCTTCGGTGCCTAATACTTTAATTTTGTAGCTTCATCAGAAGGCCGATTTGGTGGAGCAACTTCGGGAGGAGCTTAAGAGCAAAGAGGTTGAAACCCTTGGGTGGAAGAAAAATATGGAATGCGTTGCCTCCGAGAAGGATACTCTTCGGGAAAAACTGGCCTCGGTCGAGCACCATCTTCAGAGTGAAAAAACAGAAGGTCCGTAAGTTTAAGGAGCTTCACACTGAGACGGCCGATGATTTAGCTAAGGTCAAGTCCGAAGCTGATGCGTTCATGTCCTCATATCGAGCTAATGTTGTCGCTGCTAATGCTCAGGATCGAGAGATCTGCTACAGACGAGCTCAAGTTAACATGTTCCATCAATCATTCTAAGATGGAGTCTCGAAGGCATACACTCGAAGAGGTGCATGCTAAAGGCTTCGATATTTTTGCCGAAATCGAGAAGGTAAAGGCCCTGGAAGAAGAAGCAGTTGCATTGCTTTTCCACCGATGAGGATTCTTCCAGCGGCTCCGAGAGTGAGGGAGACGAAGGAGAAGTCCCCGAGGAGGAGGAGGAGAAATTCCCCGAAGATGAGGCTATCGAAGATGTAGCTCCGGGGGATACTGCCTCCGAGCAAGTGATCCCAAAAGTAGACTAGGTCCTTTTGTGTTCTTTCTTTTGTGTAAGGACCCTATGTGGGGGGTTTTCTAAATATATCTTCGAGCTATCCTTTGAATATACAAAAATTTCTCGCTTCATCTTCATTTCGTGTTAAATTCCATTTTGTCTTCGTTTGAAATTTGGTGTTGTAGACAATCGGTCCGCTTATTGGGCTTAGAATATAATGCCCTTAGGTTTTGTGTTTGATCAACGATCGACAATAGGTTACCACTTAAGGTTCGATTCTCGAGCTTAGATTTTTCTTTGGTTTGACATTAGCTCCGGTAGAAGGCTAGGTAAGGTCTCGAGCACAGTGTGGTTCGGCCTTCAAGCTCTCAGAATATTGGCCCTTAGGCTTTTAAATATCGGCCCTTAGGCTCTTTAGGTTTTCCCCTAGGCTCTTTTAGGTTGGCCCTTAGGCTCTAAAATATTGGCCCTTAGGCTCTTTATATTGTCTCTTAGGCTATTTTAGGTAGGGCCAATTCGACCTCTAAAATGGCTATAATTTTTCCCTCTTTCTGGCTAAAGACTTAGTGGAATTTTTGGTATGCCTTAGCATGTATGTTTTGTATTCATGTTCGATTTTCCGAAGGTTCGATTGATTGGAACCTCGTTTGTAAGTCGACATGTAATGATAATCGATTACCTCTTGAGGTTTTTTCGAAGGCTGGTATTATCAAAGCCCTTTATAGTTTGCTTTTGCCGGGGGTAGCCTGGTTTAACCGGTTTTTCGAAGTATTTGAAGGCCTTTATTTTTTATGGCAGAAGTCAGACGTCTCCGAGCTGCATTATTTCGGTCGTATCCTTTTTACATGACCGTAGTGTTTTACATAGTCGTAGCCTTTTCTATGGCCGTAGCGTTTAGTCGCCGAGTGTGGTGGCCTTGGCCCTAATATCACGGGGATGACTCTTTGAGGTCTTATGAGTTCGAGTATGCCTCATTTAGGTCTTATGAGTTCGAGTATGCCTCATTGAGGTCTTATGAGTTCAAGCATGCCTCTTTGAGGTCTTATAGGTTTGAGTGTGCCACTTCGAGGTCTTATATGTTCGAGTTTTTGATGACTCAATATGTTGACTGTCGATGACAGTCCCCAAGTATTCGGATGCATTTAAGGTTTTTGCTCTTGAGCCATTTCATGTAGAAATATAAATTCAAAAATGGTAGACTTTCTTTGTGAACAAAGTGTTTTGATATAATGACAGTGCTTCTTTGAATGATTGATACATGCGTACATGTTTTGACATTGTGGCTCGACTACTTTATATGGACACGGTTCATATGACCGTTTGGCCCATTACATCGTTTCCTATCGTGACCTTCTTGACATGAATTTCTTTCTTTGGAAAATATAACATCCGAAGGTGATGCCCCCCAGTATTTGAGGTTGATTGAAACTTCCATAGACTCGTCTATTTGGTGTTCGAACGTTTTATTAACTAAGCGTTGATATGTAGCCCCTGCATTTTTGGACCGAAGGGCATTACATTATAGAAATATGTACCATACTTCGTGATAAACAAAATCTTTTCCTGGTCCTCTAGGTTCATTTGAATTTGATTGTACTCGGAGTAGGCATCGAGAAAAGTAAGGATCTCGTGGCTAACCGTAGCATCGATCAGACGGTGGATGTTAGGCAGTGGGAAGGAATCATTAAGGCATGCTTTGTTCAAATCTTTGTAGTCTACACACATTCTAAGTTTATTTCCCTTTTTTAGGGCTACCACTACGTTAGCTAGCCATTCGGGATATTTTACTTCCCTAATGGATCCTATTTTGAGAAGTTTGGTTACCTCGTCTTTGATGAAGACATGTTTTACCTCGGACTGAGATCTCCTCTTTTGCTTCACTGGATTAAATCTGGGATCGACACTTAGTCGATGTGTGGTTATCTCCGGTGGGATCCCTGTCATATAAAAGTGGGACCAAGCAAAGCATTCAATGTTATCAATAAGGAATTGAATGGGTTTTTCCCTGATTCGGGTTTAAATACCGTTCCCAGGTATACCTTTTGTTCCGACAGATGCTTGACTAATACCACCTGCTCGAGCTCCTTGATAGTGTACATCGTCGCATCTGACTCCTAGGGGGCGACGAAGGCTCGGGGGGTAAGGAAATCTATTTCGTCATCTATCATTTGCTCCTCGGGCTCGGCCGAGGGCACGGGTTGTGATTGCTATTTGTCTACTTGTTTGTCCTTGGATGGTGTCGATGATGTTGCCAAGTCGTGCACTGCGAACATCTCTTTGGCCGCATGCTGCTCTTCATATACTGTTTCCACGCTATCCTTTGTTTGGAACTTCATCATTTGATGCAGGGTTGATGGCACTACCCTTATGCTATGGATCCATGGCCTTCCAAGTAGAGCATTGTACCTCATGTCACCTTCAATGACATGAAATTTGGTGTCTTGTATGGTTCCGACCACGTTTATGGGGAGGATGATTTATCCCTTAGTTGGTTCGCTCGCCATGTTTAATACATTCACGACTGGAGAGGTGGGTATGATTTGGTCGATCAGCTCGAGATGCTCCACGACCCTTGATCTGACTATATTTGTTGAGCTACCTGGATCCACGAAAACACGTTTAAATTAAACTTTATTTAAAAGGATAGAAATTATCAGTGCATCGTTGTGAGGCTGAGATAAGGCCTCGATGTCTTCTTTGCTGAATGTGAGGGTGTCCTGGGGCATGTAGTCCCGATTCCATTTCTCCCTTGTGATAACTACTTTGGTACGTTTGAATATGGGCCCATGTGGGGCGCCGACGATCATTTGAATGACATGCTAGGGCTCTTCCGGTTAATTTTTCCTGTTTATATCCCTTTCTCGAAAATGGTTCTTGGCCCGGTCGCTGAGAAACTCTCGAAGGTGCCCTTCGTTGAACAATCGGGCTACCTCCTCTCTAAGCTGTCTGCAGTCGTCGGTCCTATGACCATGAGTACCATGATATTTGCACATTAAGTTAGGGTTCTTCTGAGAAGGATCAGACTGTATGGGCTTGGGCCATCTGGTGTCTCTAATTTTGCCAATGGATGAAATGATGCCTGAGGCATCAACGCTGAAGTTGTATTCTGATAATTCGGGTGCCTCTACCGGCCCTGAGTTCTTATCTAACCTGATCTTACTCATGCGTCCCGGGGAATTCTGACCTCGATCTGCTCTTCGATCATTTGGAGGTATGCTGCGACTCGAAGTGTTCCTTCTGTCTTTGATGTATGGCTGATATCTTTCCTTGTTTGGCCTTGGCTCCCTGTCTGCATCTCTCGACTCCTTTGATGGTAGCCTGCTGGGATAAACTTAGCCCGAGGGGGCTCCCAACTGGTCGTCCTCAACCCTAATTTTCGACGGGTACGTGTTGTGCACATCCGCCTAGCTTACAGCGGGATACTCGATCAATTTCTACTTCAGCTGCCTGGAAGCTATCGAACTTCGTTCATTTAGCCCCTTAGTGAAGGCTTGTACGGCCCAGTAATTAGAGACTAGTGGTAACTCCATTCGTTCCAAATGGAAACGGGACATAAATTCCCTCAGCATCTCGTTCTCCCTTTGCTTGATTTTGAATACATCTGACTTCATTGTTGCCACCTTTATGGAACCAACATGTGCCTTCACAAATGAGTCTTCCAACATGGCAAATGAATCGATAGAGTTCGGGGGCAGGTTATGTTACCACATCATGGCCTCTTTAGATAAAGTTTTCCCAAATTTCTTCAGTAGTACAGATTCGATCTCGTCGTCCTTCAAATCCTTCCCCTTTATACCACAAATATATGTGGTGATGTGCTCGTTGGGATCGGTGGTCCCGTTGCAATTCGGGATGTATGGCATCTGAAACTTCTCCGGAATGGGCTTCGGAGCTGCACTCAGGGGGAATAGTTTTTCTACAAACTTCGTCGAATCCAGTCCCTTCAAAATTGGAGGTGCTCCGGGTATCTGGTCGACCCTCGAGTTGTAGGTTTCCACTTTCTAATCGTTTCCTTCAATCCTTTTTTCTCCTGACTCAATCCTCTTAGTGATTTCCTCGAACATTTTCATAATGATGGATCAGTTCCCGACCCATTGTTGCTTGATCTCTTGGGGGTTGGTTCAATTCGAGGAGTTTCTCTTGGTCCTGCTCCGCTCGGAGTCTTTTGCTGACTCTGCAACTGAGCGATGGAAACTTGTTCTGCTTGCAATATTTCAAAAATTATTTGTAGACTGACTTCTCTTTCTTCTCGGGCATGTGTCCTCTGTCCGCCAGGTTGGTCCCCTCCGCGTACACTTCCTTCAATATCAGTGCCCAAGTCGACGTGTGAACCAACGTCGACAGGGTTTGGTGCTGGTGCTATCCCAGGGTTAAGCGGTGGCACACCGGTCCCTGAAGCTGTTGCATTATTTTCTCCATGGAATCCGAGGCCGTCGTTTCCATGTACTGGTGCATTTGCTGAGTTAGACATATTTTAATCCTGAAATCAAAGAATATTGGACAAGAAAAAGTGTGAAGAATAACGTGTGTTATCAGAAAACTAGCACTAAAATAATCACTTTATCTTTAGCTCCACGGTGGGGCAAAATTATTTACCTCGAAAATTGTGATAACAATTATATTTAATTTATGGTTTTAAAAATATGTGATTTATTTCAATACTAGTAAATAGACAAGAAATATTAAGTATGAATGAGAAGAAATGATGAATCAAACTAGTGTTGTCAAAAGGATAGGAACCTCGAGTTCGATAGCCTCGGGGGTCTCGAGGTGAGTTAATGGCAATAAAGTATGAACAATAAATTAAGAGCAATAAAGCTGAAGAACGATTGTTGAGCACAGTAAATGAGAAAAGCAAAATAGAATTTTCTATTGCAGTGAATATGATGATCTTTACAAATGATTGGGGTCCCCTTTATATAGGAGGGGAAAACTCTAATATGGTATATTTCTAATTATGACAAAGAATTCTATTGGTAAAGAAGTATAACAACCTAGTACGGACTTGTACTAGCTCGTATAAATCTTGTCGAACAATTTACGCTCTGATCCACGTGTCCTTGGGAGATTCTCGCTTTTTTTTAGTGTCATCGAAATTGTACTGTCTTGAAGTAGACTGTTCCAGGCCCTCGATAAGCTTCCTGAGGTGCGCATATCCCGGCGAGACTTGATTCTTACTTCGAGTTTCCCGGACTCGAGCTCGGGGCATGATTAAGTCTTCGAAATCGAGCTCTCCGATTTCGACCGTAAACTATATTAAAAGTGGGAACCTCAAACTTGAAAAGTTGAATCACTTAAATACCCTTTTAAATTAAATAATTACCATATATATATATATTATAATATTATTTAATAATAATATATTAATAGTTATATTTTTAAATTTTAAAAAGTCAGAGGAAAACTATTAAAAGAGTCGAAGGAAACTATTGTAAACTGATCTCTGCCAAAGTTTATGTTCGTTTGGTAGCAACTATTCACCTTTTTGAAAGTGTATGTTTAACAGGATAGACTCAGTAATTCCTGAGATAAAACTGCGACATATATAAGAACTGAAGCACAACAAGAAAAATAATGCGCGTTTAACATTTCCATGCTTCGTGTGCCTCAACAGAGGCTATTAGAACATATCCATAGATATATAAAGTAGCAGGGGGAAATGACAATTCAGGTACAAATTTAAATTCGGCCAACCTTATGACTATTTAGATACCATTTTTTATTCTGCATAGGGATCCGGTCTAAATTAACCCATTCAATATTACAACTTCTCAAATTCTTAATTTTTTGAGATATTTCTTCATTAACGTATTTATTTGTGAGGGGATACTCTAATTAGTGATGGTAGCTTAGGACATTGATATCCAGTCACAGGATTTGATGAATGTCATTCAAAGATTTAAGTTTGAAATTAAGTAATTTCCTTTAAGCTATAAAAACAAGTTCAAAGTTTCATTTCTTTCCCTTCTAATGTATGTAGAATCAACTGAGCTTTTGACTTTTTAATAAATACAACGTTTTAGGAATCGAAGCGAGCCTCATACTTATCGCTTACAAAACAAATTTGATGCAGGTTGTGTTAAGGTTGGAACAGATACCAGATCTTGAGTATTGTGGTTGTTGTAGTCGAAACAATTGAAGTGGAGCTTTTTCAATTAATCGGTGATTCCCATTAATGTTTAATGTCATAAAAAACTCGATGAAGTACTTCAGAGAAGATTTGTACCGGAGGCTTCTGGCTGCCATATATTTTCTTAAATCTTTGTCCTCATTATTTAGACACACCACATGATTATAATAGATTGGAATATATTGAAGTCCCAAAATAATTTGGTGGTGTTAGGAGATGCCCAAGTGTCCAGTAACGCTTTAATAAACTCTTTCCTTTATTTTTTTTTGAGTAATAAAAGGATTAATATTGCATTCTAAGTAGTAGTTAACATATTACATGCATGATGTTTGTACCAAAAGTTAGTGGGGTAGATATTCCTGCATCAAAAGGAGTACTACTACTGGTGATACTTTGATTCCCTAGAGACTTGAGCATATTACAAAATAGTAGGCACTTGCTTCGTGAAACCGTTTTACTTATTGTTTACCGTGAAAATAGTAATTACAATTAAATTTGATTGTGTGGTTCTAAAAATATGTGATTTATTTTAATACTAGTCGTTAGGCAATAGATGCTAAATATAAGTGAAGAAAGTGCGATAATAATGAAGGAAAGCAAAGAATGCAGATCGAGCTATTGAGAGACGGAGTCTCGAGTTGACCGAAACAGGGCCTCGAGGTTGAGCTCGAGAGCTTGACGGAGAGTAGTCGATGAAGGATTAACAGCTTAACGTGCCTAAAAAATGGCCTCTTTATGATCAATAATAGGCAATAAATGAAGAACAACAAACGAAACACAATAAATGGAAGCAATAAATCAATGGAATAATTGTAGAGAATGTTTAAGTTAGGGAGCAGAGAATGTTGTTGTTCTTATATTGAATATCATCCCGCTACAAAGTGACAATGGTCCCCTTTATATAAGAGGGAGAATCTCGCATAGTACATGTGTAATTATTACAAAGAAATATAGCCAGTACAACTATTTAATGTAAAGAGATATGGCTAGTACAGTCATTTAATGTCACGGTAAGGGCTTGTATTATGTTGTGTACTTTGTCAGCTTTAACCACGTACCTCTTGTGGATTTACCGCCTTTTGTCGACCCTTGATTTGTACTGCCTCGAGGTTGGGGACCCTCGATGTGCCCCTCAATGCCGAGCTCGGGCCTTCGACCCTTCAATTTCATCGCAGTGGCCGCGAAATCGGGCTCTCTGATTTTAGCCGTATACAGATAGTCCCCGAATTTCTTAGAATGAAGAGATAAGAAATGATTTTGACCTTTCTCCCCTTCGACACTCCTACTATGACGTCAGCCCCTTGAGAGCATTAAATGATTGTGACACGAAAAGCTGTACAGAGGTCGCTGTCAATCACAATTCTCGAGAAGCCCATGAACCATCACAGGTTCGACTTTACCGCTCCAAGCTTGCCCAAAGGGCCCCTATAAATGCTACAATCACTTTCCTTTTCATAGTTTTGCATCTTCTTCTCCAAACTTTCAAATTTAAACTAAGTGTTCTCTTTTTTTATCTTCTGCCTGCTCACGTTTTTCCCATCTTCTCACTTCAAAACTCGATGGCTACCATGACAAAGACTTCAAAAACGGTTCCACAAAAGGAGGGGGATGCTTCTACATCACGCCGTCTAAGGGAAAATCAAAGACCCCTACGGCTGACGAAAGCATTGTCACGAACAAGGCTGGCTTTCTCAGTGTATACACATATTCCTTCACCTTAGGACCCGCCGATTCTTCTTCTCCACCGGTTGACCCGGTGATTCTTGATTTTTGCCACCAATACCGAGTGACACTCAGTCAGATTTATCCTTCTTTCTGGAGGATTGTATATATGTTTCGTCATATTACCAATATGGTCGAGGGAATGACTTCACCCTCGACCATCTGATCAGATTATATAGCCCTGGACTCTTCCGTGAGGGCCTTATTAAATTACACCATTGATCCACCAAGGCGTTCCTCGCCTGCATCGACGAGGATAGAGATCGGGGATGGATGAGCCGATTCGTCAGAGTCAGAACCTCGGACATCATCCTTATTGACAGAATGCCATTTCCGGAGGAGTGGAATATGAAACGTAAGTACCTTTGAATTGTGCAGCCACTGTTTGGTTCCCCGGTGCGGTTCCTAACCATCTGGGTGGATCAAACGCTTAGACTCCACTTTCCCATACAATTAACGCGTATGGCGTGAGCTGGCCAAAACACGATGGCAGGCCAAGAACCATGGTACGTTCTTGTTGCTACGGCTTTCACATTATTTGTGAGAATTTTTTATGACGATGCTTTTCGACATGATACATTTGTGCAGGCTTTGGTGAAGGCATGTTGATGAGGCCACCCCCACTTGGTGAGGAAGAGGCCTCGAAGGCCACCAAAGATAGAAAACAAATGAAAGAGGCCCCGGCAGGGTCCCCAAAATCAAAGAGGCCAAAGACTCGGAGGCCTAAGACCGATGCCACGGTCTTGTCTTCGACGGTCGCTGAGAGCCTGCAGATTGAAGAAGAGAGCGACGATGCCTGCCCTTTGGTACAAAGGGCAAAGCAAAGCGTTGAGGCTTCGAGGGCTTTTGAGTGGTCGCCTGCTGAGCTTGAGGTGGCCGATGCGGACCTGCCATCACTAGACAAGACCCTCGAGGAGGGTTTGGGTACAGTCCCCGATACGCTAATTGGACATGGCACAGTCCATGTTGAGGAGCTCGGGGGACTCGCTACTAGAGCTTTCCGAGGTAGGGAAGAAACCTCGATGGAGGCTGACATCCCTAGTGGACTTCGTTCGAGCCTGTCATTCTCTCTAGGGGAGATACGGGATGCTCAAGTTAGGGGTGTCCCCATTTGAGAGACCTCTCGTGGAGAGGATGACACAGTCAGAGACTACTTCGAGGGGGTAGACGAGGAGACCGATGTTGATGCCCCGATTGCCCACGAGGAAGCCGAGAGGCTCCAAAATCAGGTGACATTTGAGAACGATATACTTATTCTCTGATCTTCTATTCTCGTTTTCTGATTTCTCTTCTCCGTGTTGCAGGTCAAGAAGATATATGACCAAGCCTTCTCCAAGTTGCAAGATTATTAACTCAACGTGGAGAGGAGCTTGAGAAGCTTATGGAGGAGTTGGTGGAGCTCGAGGTTTTGTGCGCTCGAAGGGAGGAGGAACTGACCGACCTTCGGGCAAGCTTGGAGAGAGTACTTCGGGAGAGGTCCGATTTCTCCAAGCAGGTATGCTAGTACCCACATTCTCACCTTTTAGTTATAACGGTTGGTGCTGATTGACGTACTTTTTTCTTCTTAGATTACGCATAAGGAAGCCTTGGTGGAGCAGCTTCGAGAAGAGGTTGCGGCCAAGGATGCCGAAATCATGGAGCTGGCTCGGGTGAATGAAGATTGTGGGAATATTCTGTGTTTGAGGATTGTGTGGTGTGTTGTTTACCATATTTTAGAGACGACTGAGGCGTAGGATTTGAATGAGACTGTGGCGTCTCCTGCTTGGTAGAGGTAGTCTTGGTATTTTTTGAAAGATTATTAGAATTAATCGAGGACTTAGTCGGACTGTTGGGTTTTTAAAAGATCTCAATATCTTTTGCAATGATATCGCCGTCAGTTTGCATGTTGTTTAGAGGGGATAGCGAATGGGTTTTATTGAGAAGGATAGTAGATTGGGCTGGGGATTGATAGAATGCTAAGAAATAATGAAGAACAAGACAAGACAAGTTTTGGGGTGAAATCTCTCATCCCTTCTCATTGATTCCACAAGTATTATCACCCCCCCTCAAGTTGGAGCATGAAGATTACGAATGCCCAACTTGTCAAGTAAGAGCTCAAATTGTGATTTGCCCAAAGCTTTTGTAAAGATGTCGGCAAGTTGTGCAGTCGTACGAACAAAAATCGGGCGGATGGTGCCTCCGACAAATTCATCTCGAATAAAATGACAGTCTATCTCAATATGTTTTGTTCTTTCATGGAAGACTGGATTGCGGAGGATATGTAGTGCAGATTGACTATCACAAGAAAGACGAATGGGAGAATGGTGTTGGATGCCCAGACTTGATATAATACTCCGAAGCCATTTTAATTCACAAATAGTCATAGCCATAGACCGATATTCAGCTTCAGCCGATGATCGAGAAACAACATTTTGCTTTTTCGTTCTCCATGAGACCGGTGAGTCTCCTATTGAGATATACCATCCGGTGAGTGATCGTCGAGTTAACGGACAACCAGCCCAATCAGAATCACACCATCCGTACAACTTAAGATCCGAAGTCGAAGAAAGAACAATACCTTGGCCCGGGCTTCCCTTGAGGTACCGGACCACTCTTAGAGCAGCATCCCAGTGGTCTGCTCGCGGTTGTTGCATAAATTGAGACAAGACATGAACACTGTAAGACAAATCAGGATGAGTAAAACACAAGTAGATCAATCGGCCGACAAGACGTCGGTAGCTCTCGGTATTATCAACAAAGCGGCTACGTGACAAAGCTAGTCGATGGTTCTGTTCCATCGGGGTGCCAAT